>FN649752.1:2000472-2017436 GCA_000310025.1 Ectocarpus siliculosus
CTTTATTTTGTTTGGGGCCCCCCCTCATGGAGGACCCGGGTGTTTTTTTTTTGGGCCCATTTTAAAGGCAAACCCCCCCGGGCTTCAGGGGTTTTTTTTTGGGGCTCAAATTAATTGTTTTTTTTTTTTTTACAAAAGGGAGGGGGGGGGCCCCCCCCATGAAAAGGGGGTTTGGCCCCGTTCCCCTTTTTTCCCGGCTAGTACTGCTTTTTTTGGTTTTTTTTCCCTTTTGCCAAAAAATTTTCTTTTTTTTTGTGGGGTTTTTCCCCCAACCGGCCCAAAGGTTTTTTGGTTTTTAATTTTTTCCCCCCCCCCCCCCCCCAAATACAAGGGACGTACAGGGAGATGTTTGAGGCATGGAATAGAGAGGAGAGGACGGTAGCTGTACTGGGGAGTAGGAAGTGGAAAGGGCGGGAAGGGATATCGTTAGGATAGACAGACTAGGGAAGACATTTTTTAGTCACCTTTGGCAAAGTAGGAAGGAACGATTGGCCATCGGTGATCGATCCTGTGGGAACAATGCTCCGTCCTCTCGAGGACGCGTGATCAATGGTCTAACCGCTAAGGCATGCAAAACATAAGAGTACACCCCCCCCCCCCCGCCTTTTTTCTTCCTGTCGTCGTGCGCCTTTTTTTTTCACTCCCCACCCGCCGCCGGCGACCCGTTCGCTCTGCAAGGGGGTATTTGCTACCGTGTGCCTCCCGGTCCTCTTCACCCTGTGCACTACGGTCGCCTACGCCTGGATCAACGCCGGCGCCGCCGACGGGGGCGGCGGCGGTACCGCCAGCGCCTCGCAAGCCTGTGCAACGCCTTCTCTAGTCGGACCCGAGGAGGGCGAGTCTTTCGAAGGCGAGTGTGGGGTGTACCATGGCGGCGGAGCGGCCGCGTGCGGCCGATTGCGGCTGGAAGAGCTCGCCTTGGCGGCACTCTGGCGGACGGCGGCGGCCGTGTGGGCCCTGGCCTCGCGGGCCCTGAGGCCGGAGGCCGGGGACTGGGCCGCGGCGGCGGTGGCGGTGGTGAGCCTGTGCTCGGTGTCGTTCTTCGCCGTGCCGACCTTCCGAGCGCTCGAGGACGCCGAGAGGACTTATCAGGTGTGTGAGAATGGGGCTAAGGTGGGCAGCGGGACCGTTACTGGTTGGCGTTTGCGTGTAGCTGTTGGCGGACAGCGTGTAGCTGTTGGGGGGGAGGGTTACGCCGTAGTACCTAGACCATTGATCTCGCATTCCCATACTACAAAGCCGGAACGGAGCGCGACGGCGTGGGGGGTGGCGGCTTTGCGAAATTCCGCGCTCCGTGATGTGTGCACACGTTTTTGTCGGGTGGCTGGACGAGGAGGAAGGAACGGGTCGTCCCACGTGCTACTTTAGATAGACTAAACGTACCTCCTGGAGGCGATACAGCAGGCGTGGCATGAGATGTGTCAAGCTGATTGATGGCTTGCTGTAATCCCCTGGCGACACCTGCTTCACGCGTGGCCCCTGTTGCAGTCTGATGAGGCCTACGCTAGGTATCCTCGAGATCCCTCGAGGCAGAGCCGCGTGTCTTCCCTTCCCGCCGTTGTTCCTGTGTCGTAGGCGCGTGCGGTTTTGAGGTTCACTCAGCCGCACAAGTAGATGCATGGACCCCGACCGCCATTTTCCTTTTTAATGACGCAGTACATTACCCCGGTCCAGCTTATTTTTGGCCCTTCCCCGCCCCCGTCTACCTCGTGCCTGCGCGCTCTTCTCTTGCCGTCCCACGCCCTAACAACAACAACACACAGCGGCGCTACATGTACTCCAAGTACTTCTGCGCCCTGACCTCCTCGCAGCGCGCGAGGAAGCACCGCATCCCCCACTTCTCCCTCAAGAACGTGGCCAACATCCGTGTGTGGCTGGCCCTGAGGGCCGGCAAGACCTGGCTCCGGCGCCACCGGCGGGAGCGCAAGGCCGATGCGGTGGTGTCGTCGGCGTTCTTCCTGTCCCTCGCCCTCCTGGCCGCGATTCTGTCGGAGGCGATCAGCAGGGAGTCCCGCTTCCTATCGACGGTGGTGCACTGGGAGGTGGGGGGGCTTGGTTGAGGCTTTAAGGGTCGGAAGTTGTGCGCTTGTTTTTATTTTGTCTCTGGCCGCTGTTTTGATGTATGGAGCTGGTGCGGGCAGGACCGGGGCCTCCTCGAGATGCGACACACACCAACCAACCGATTATCGCAGGCCCCCATGTGTCTGCTTTTTGTCTCACCTATGTGCTGCTGCCGTCTTGCTTCCCTCCCCCCCTCCCTCCCTCTCGAGGACGCGGGGTCAACGGTCCAACCGCTAAGGCATGCGAAACGTAAAGAGTACACTCCCTTTCTCCCCTTTCCCGCGCCTCAATCCGCCCAGCTGCTGGTGTGGTGCTGCTTCATCAGCTTCTTCCTGCTGCGGTACCTGACTCTGGGTTCCAACACAAACAACCGATATCGAGACACGAGCGTCCTGCTGACGGAGCAGATCAACGTGCAGCTCAGGGTCCTGCAGAACACCAGCAACAAGGAGGCTTCCAAAAAGGTGTGTGTGTGGGTGTGCGTACTGCTGTAGCTTGATTTTTTTTTTAGCGTCGACTGCGCTATCGCCGGTGGGCCAATGATAATTCGTCAGTCTCCGTGCGGCTGAAAGATGTTTGTGTGTGTGTATGTGTGTATTTGTGTTTGTGTTTCTAATTACCATAGACCGTTCTAGCCAGCTGAAAGGTAGTCACCGTTTTTCGAGCAAGGGGCAACCAACTCGACGGCTGTTTTCTGTCCGTCTGTGTACGATTCCAGCTTGACGCTGTCGTCCGCATGCGAATCCGCAGATCGATGTGCTGTACGCATGCGCCCTGTCCCCAGCACACGTGTGGACGGGACGGTACCAGGCTTTGGTCGAAGCATGTGCGCCCGTTTGCTTTTTTTTTCTTCGATTTCCTTGCCGGTCATTCAGGCATGGTAATTTGTACATTTTCCTGCTGATCGTGGAGGAAAAAAATGTTCTTTCATTATTCTGGATGGGAGAAATGTCATCCCCGCCCCCCCACCCCGTCCCGGCTATGTAGGGATGCGAGGTCAATGGTCTAACGAACGACTACGGCATGCACGACTATGAGCACACACACACACACACACACACACACACACACACACACACACACCGCCTCCAACTCCGCGCAATACGTGCACTTGCACCAACGCATTCTGAACCCGGCGTACGATCACGAACAAAAAATAGGTGATCAAGCGGGAACGGCTGGGAGTGTCGACCAACGTCCTAAAGCTGGCCACGAAGCTCCTCAAGGAGCTCGACGGCCCCAACAAGTTGTCCGGCCTTTCGATGAACCCGGTGCTGTACAACGTGACCCGGGTGGTTCTCGTGTCGGCCCTGTCCGGAGTGATGAGCGACACCCTCGGCTTTAGCGTAAAGCTGTGGAAGGTCATCTCCTTCAAGTGAAGGGAGGGGAGGGCGAGGTCGTCTTTCCTTTCGGGTCGGTTTGTCGTGCCTTGGAAACGAAGCTGTACTATGCATACTACCGACATCTATGGGTGGATCGCTTTATGTGCCTTGGATTTGAAAATGTACTGTGAAGTACTACTATACCGACATGTGCGGGTGCGTCACTTTGTGTACCTTGGGAACGAAGTTGTACTACTACCATCATCTATGGGTAGGTCGCTTTATGTGCCTTGGATTTGAAAGTGTACTACCAACGCGTGCGTGGGTCCTGTAAGCGGGATCGCTGTGTTCAGCCTTCTTGTTTTTATTTCTTCGTCAAGAAGGGAGTTGGGTTTGTCGAGTGCGTCCCCTTGGCTGTCAGCGGAGTTTCATGTTACGTGTCCCCGTGCATAACTGGCGCGCGCGTCATGTTTTTCGTGCTGTACAAGTGTGCAGGAAGAGGAAGTTGAATAGAAATGGAGAATGAAGACGTGGACGGACAACTTTCTTTCTTTATACTTATATCGTGTGATTTGTATGTGCAATACGTTGGGCAGCGGCGAAAACCGCGGACGCTTGCACAAGCCCCCTTCTTCTCGTCGCTTGGATTTTTATCTCCCGAGAGGGCTGTGCACCGTTTCTTAGAAGAAGATGCTGTCAGCGCTGACGACGTCCATCTTTCTTCTTGAATCTGCTGTACGCGGAGAGCTGCCTCAGTCTGGCCAAGGCGGGACTGCTCTGCGTCTGTTTTATTTTGTTGTGGGGCTGTTTTCCTCCCTTGTGGTTATTTGTCCGCTTTTGGTCATCATTATGTGTTAGTGTTCATGAAAACAGATGCAAGCTTCTCCCCCTTCGGAGGGGGGTCAGCAGTGGCCCCGCCATCATTCGCACTCGAATGGAGCACTGCCTGTGTTTTTTGGTTTGTTTTTAAGTCTCAGGTGTAAGGGCGAGACACCCCCCTCTCCCGGGTAACATGCGGCGGGCGGGCGGGCGTGTGTTGTGTTTTTTCCGCTTCTTGCCTCCTTGCCGTTGTTCTGTCTTGTGGACCCAGGCACACTTAAGTAGTAATCTGCTTGTATCTCCGTATTTTCGGAGATTCTCTGGGCGGTGTTTATGCAGGGTGAAAAATATTTGTGTAGGGTAGATCTTGGCATAGCCGACCACGTGAAACAAGGAGAAGAGGCCTGCCAGGCTGGCATGAAACCCCCAAAGAAATGAGAGTGCAAATATGTCGAGTGCGGCTGTTGCAGGGCGGACGATTCTTGGCGCCGTGTACGTTTGACGGGAGAGTGGGGGTTGCGGGGGTGCCATTTTGGAGGCTTGGGCGGGATGTGAACAACAACACGAGCACCATAGCTAGAACCATAGCTAGAACTAGCGAGGGGCGACCGAGGGTCGAACATAGAAGGAAGGTGTGCTGTAAATTACTGTTCAAAAATTGTTGGTTCTGCGAGAGATGTGTACAGACGTACGTGTTGGAAGAAGAAAGCGTTGGGTTTCGTACATACATGCATGCGGACTTTGTTTTTACATTGTTGGTGAGCTTCCTTTCCCCCCCGCCCACCACGAGGGAGCGTGGTTTGTTTGCGGCCGGTAACTTATTTCTGTGCCGAGCGAATCCGTTTTTGGTGCGTGGCATGTTCTGGTTGGCAAACTTCTCGAAACTCCGGCTCCGTCCGGACGAAGCTACTGCTGTACCATGCTGCGGGTGCGAGTGCAACGTTGGAATGTTCACGCCGCAGCAAGAAGAGAGACAGAGTGCTTGCGATCATGGTACGCTTCTTGAGCGTGCTGCACTATTCTCGCGTCAAGAATCGAAAGCCAAAGCACCGCAGTAGGAGGGGTGTGGATACGGGAGAGGGGGACCCTCCTGTCTGTGTGGCCGCGGATCCTACCGGGTGGATATGCTGTGAATGCTGATTAAAAGTGATGGCAAAACAGAAGAAAAAATGAAAAATCATACGTACAAGGAGGACGCGTCCGGGGAAGGTGTGGGGGGCGGGCTCATTCCCGTGTAGGTGTTGTCTGTCCCAGCAAGTGCACAGGCAACACAGTAATGGTGGACGTGCGTGCTCTGGGACGGTTTTGTTTCTGTTCTTCTTTTGCGCGGATGGGTGTCATTGGTCGTCTCTCTGTTAAGTTTTTATTGTCAACCGTGTGGATGCATGTTTGACAACACCGAAAGATGCGTTGTATTTTGTCGCACCGTCTCGGTCGGTCGGCGCGAAATACGTTTGTGTGGCGTCGCCGTCAGAGGGTGGATTGGTCGGGATACAGCAGTACCCTGAACGTGTTCGTGCGGACGCCGCCGGTGGTACCCGTGTGCCTTCCCCACCCCCAAGAAACAAACACTCGCTCCCCGTTTCTTGTTAGGCGCCTCTCCAAGAGAATGGGTGGTCTCCTTCTTCGTGGTCTAATCGCTCTCTCGTTGTGATCCGTTCAGCTTGTGCTCAGGTTCTGATGCGCCAAAAGTTTGTTGGAAGCGACAGTGGGGAGTACTGCGAAATGCTCTATGGCTGTTTCTACGCATTGGATACAGCAAGGGTGCGAAGCTTGGCACAGGGGCGTCAGCGTTTTCTATTGCTTGATGGCCCCACAACCAGGAGGGTGCGAAAAACAGAAACCCATACAAACGTCTCCGGGAAAGCGCTCGACAGACGGGTCCAAGAACAAACCTGGAGAGTGCGAACACAAACCTATACAACGTTCTCGGGAAAGCATTCGACAGACTAGCTTTCCGAACCAACCCTTTTCGTCCGCGGGTGGTGCCGTCCTGGTCATGGCGCAATAAAGGTTTTTTAAGTTTCAACACCCTCCTTGTGCGAACCTTCGCGTCCTTACGGTACACGCTTCAAATCCGAAATTCAAGCATGATCGACCCTTGGTTTTTCTGTACAACTTCTCGCCAAACAACCACAACAATTCGCGAGGACCTACATGACCAACACGCGACAACACCAAACGCGACAAATTCCTGCCTAGAAAAAATCCTTCTTACCGAGAGCTGCAAACGAACCCAGCTCTTGAAGCGCCCTACACATGTTTTTCACGGCTGGCTCTATAATGTTTTCTGGTACGCTATTGATAAAGACGTGGTCAGCCTCCACTCGAAGTAAGTGTCGGCAGCAGCTCTAACAAGCCACTCGTTTTTATTACGCATGACAACCGATGTCCTCGGGTGGCAAGACACTTGCTTCATGAAGCAAAAGGCAACAACAACGCCTTCTCTATCATTTATTATCCAGGAGGACGGGGACACACACATACTGCCCCTGTTCTTGGCGGTTGCTCCCTAATATCGACCAAGATTCCGTTGGGCGTTGAGGGGCGCTTACTGGCGTCTGCTCCAAATTAGACTAGACTAAGTGCTTACGTAACGTTCTATCTAAACAAAAAACCTAATTTACATCTCACCCCCGAGACTCGCAACTTTAGCCCCTGAAGAGTTTTTTTTAAATAATTTTCTACCGGGTCGGATCATCTGATATCGTAGTTCCAGTCGTCGAACCCCCCTTGCGTAGTTGCATTCACCTCCAACTACTTGTTTTTCTTACCGCCGGATACTACAAGGCCGAGCTGAAGCGCGGAGCGGGTAAAACGCCACAATACTTGCATCTTCTCCTAATCCAGCGGACTACGCCGCTGGCCCGAACGCTCGCACGTTTCTTGGTTTACTCAGTCGCACGCAACAACAATTTCAGCGGGACGATTTCTAACCCTCCGAACCTCTTGGCGACGCCTTGCGTGGTGAAAGAAGCCAAGCGGTGCTCCTCGTCCTCCTCGACGTGATGGTGGTTAGTTAGCACCACAGCGATGCTGCCGGTGTACCCTTTCCCCCGCCTACATCGCCCCTCCCGCTGAACAACCTCTGCTGCATGAGGCCGAAACGCACCGGAAGGACCGGCGAAGTAGGCGTTCCTTCTTCTTCGTCTGTCGCTTCGCGGCGTTCTTCCTCCGCCAATGCTGCTGCTCTTGCTTCGCTTATTGCTGCTGCTGCTGCTGCTGCTGCTGCTGCTGCTGCTGGCTTGTTGGTGCCAGGTTCGGTGCTCGCGTCTTCCCCGCGAGTGGATGGTGCAAAGGAAACCCGCCTTCGAGTGCTGGTGCTGCTAGCGCGACTACTGCTGCTGTTGCCGTTGACCGAGGAGGGGACGGAGACGACGCCGCTTCTTTTTCTCGTGTCTCGAGATAGCTCCTTTCGACGCCGCCAGTAGGGCATGAGCGGGGCACGCCCTTCGTTGGATGTACGCGCGTGATGGTTGTTGATACCATCTTCGCCGTTGTCGCAGTCCCTGGATCCTCCTACCCCTCCCGTCGACAACCCTGCTGGTGGTGAACGGTGACTCCGCGTGCAAGGGCTGCTGCTTCTGGTGCTGCCTCTTCCTCTTCCCCCCACTCGCAGCAGCATCTGCACTGGATTCTCAAGGACGGACTCCGAAAATGGGGCTTTGAGGCAGGAAGGCCTCTCAACGGTCTTCTCTTGTCGCACTTGACTACTGCCCCCATCGCCGCTATTCCCGGCCCTAGCCCCTGTCGCGAAGACTTGTCGTCGAGAGCGCACCGTTTTGAGCCGGTCGACCCCCGACTCCGAGAACGGGGCCGCTGCCACAGGGGCGGCGGTGGTGTGCTGCAGCCGCCCCGCCTCAGCGTGGCATTGACGGAGACCACAATCGCCGTCTTTTTCGCACTCTTTGAGCGCCTCGAGTAAGGCCGGCGACAGGCCAGGCACGAGCGCAGACTTTGCGTGCCACGCCGTCGTCGGGCGGGGTGGGAGAGGAAGGTCCGAAATGGCGGCGGCGGCGGCGGCGGCGGCCGTGGCGGCCGCGCCGCCGGCCGGGTCCTTGTGTCTCGGAGTTGTGCCCTTGAACCCGGGCAGCGCGGGATAGGCCGTCGACGGGGGCAACCGTTCGCTAGGGGGAGCGAGCGCCGGCGTGAAGAGGGATGGACCTATCGCAAGCGGCGACGACGGCTGCGCAGGCGGCGGCGAAGACCACAGCGCCGGTGGCAGCGAAGACGACGACGATGCCTGCCTCTTCCCTCGTCGTTTCCCTTCCTCGTTGCCAGCGCAGCTCCTTCTCGAGCCCGTTTTGTTTCTGCGACCCTCATCCCCGCACCCAACCGGGAACGGGCGCGGTACGGAGGCCCCGTCTCCCACATTCAAACCACCGACGTCTTTGACCCCGCCCTCGTTTCTGTCGGCGTTTCTTTTGTCGCCGGCGGTGCGGTTCTTTCCTCCTCCGGCTGCACAGCGAAGGAGATTGTTGCCGCCCTCGGTGTCGGCCACCTTCGCAGCTGCCACAGCGGCGGCGGCGTCGGGTTTTAACCTTCTGGTCGAACCGAGCTTGCAGTGCGTGCCTCCGGTGGCCTCCAGCTTCTTGCGGAGGGCCTCCCGGAACGCGTCTCCGCTGCAGTCCGCGACGGATTGCTCGACGAAGCCTCCGACCAGGGTCCTCGCCGAGACCTCCGAGCCACGCCGCCGGCAGTTGTCGTCGGGGTCTGGAGGTGAAGCTTCGGAGGAATGGTGGCCGTCACCGGGGCCACGGGCGTGGGCACCGTCGTTCCGCCCCCGCTGCTCCCGCCGACCTCCCAAACGACCCCAGGCGTCGCCGAATGGAACGTCGCCACCGGGGGCAGTCCACGCAGTGCTTCTAGTGACAACAGCAGCAGCGGCAGTAGCGGCAGCAGCGGCAGCAGCAGTCCTTCCTACGCCAGTCAGCAAGAGGGACGGCCGCGGCGATAACGGTGCCAGCGGTGGTGGATTGCCGGGAGAGGCGCTCGCCGCGAGCACTCCGAGACGCTGATCGCCACGGCAATCGTCATCGGAGCGAGTAGCACGGGGCCGGGGGCTTGACATGGACGCTGACGAGTCGGCGGGAAGCAGTGGGTGCCCGGCAGGGGCAGGGGCAATAGCAACGTTTTCTCCCCCCTTCCCGGTGACCGTTGCGCCTCCGGTGCCTTGGGCTCTTCCGCTTCCGGTGGCGGTGGCCGTCGAGAACACCTCGCTCGCGGCGTCGACGGCCGCGTCGTAGAAGCGCTTGAGCTCGTTCAGAGACGCGGCCTTCCTCTTTTTGGTGCCGCCGGCCGTGCCTGCCTCCGAGTCTTTGCCCCGCCTTTTGCGGAATGGCGGGTTCTGGCCGGCGTTCACCTCCCGGTTAATCCGTCGGACGTTCCGTCGCATGAATGAATACCTGGCGTAGGTCGACGCAGGTTTTTTGCTGCTGTCACTTTATGTTGTGGTGGGTACTGTTGTCAAGACGCTCTGCTGAAGCAATCGCTACAGTTGCAGCTAGCTTCGGGTGTAGGGCTTCGGTGATTCAGACGTGCTTTCATTTCCTGTAGGCTGGCGTAGGGGCGTTTCTACACACTTTGGAAAGGCGCGACGAACATACCATGTTTCTTGGTGAAATGTATGAGGACCTTTACTCTGTCGCAAGCTTGTGTTCTCTTTCGAAGCATCGGATGCTGTCACTAACATACTGCTTGGAAATCGGACCTGTTCTTCGATTTTTCTAAAACGTGTGTAGTGACCAGTGATGATCCAAAATTTTCCTCAGAACCAGAATCACAGGTGCGCCTCTCCGCGTCATTCTCACCAATGGTTCTTGACTTGGTTGTCCGTTCGTCCAGGCAGATGTTTGGCGATTTCGGCCCAGCGGTTCCCTAGCTCTCGGTGCTGCTTGCTAAGGGTGACCTCTTCCTCCTCCGACCACTCGCACTTCCGAATAGTAGGATCTGCGTCGAAAAAGAAAAACCCGGGTTGCATACTTCTGCCGTATTTTGTGGATGTGGTTTGGCACACGTCTTGGCAAAGAAAACTTGCCATCCTACGCAGCACTGGGTCAAGAGAGAGGAAAGTACTCGAGACATACCCATACAGTTGACGACCATGGTACTATTCTCGAGTTACCTGATCATGTGTCGATAGGAAATCAAGGAATAGCTTGCTTCTCTCATGCCCTCTCACCTCTCTCACTGTTTCAACCACTCCAACCATTCTTTCTTGCTGTCTCTCTTTGTATATAAGTTGTATACCGATATGGCACATACACGACACGCCTTTTTCATCGCTGAGCCGGTGAGCGCGGTCGGTCGACGAAGCGAATAAAAACCACCGCCCACGCCTCCAAACGTTTGAGCCCGGAAGCTGGACCATATCGTTCAACCTCCTCCGCACCCCCCCCCGTGCTCGTGGAGTTCGATGAGCAGAAAAACGACGCGCGTGCTTCTTATTCTCCTGCTAGACGTGACCGACTAGCCGATTGGCGCGGTCGATCCAAAGCTGAAGATGTTGTACACACCTAAATGGTTGTGCCAGCGCTCCCAACACTGCTTTCCCGACCTTCCCTGGTTGTTGTTGTATTCCAGCGCTAGATTCTCGGCTATCAGGGTCCATCCAGAGGTGCCGAACTTCTCCACAAGCCTGCGGACCGCATCATCTTCCTCGGCGCTCCATATCTGTCTGTTTGATATGAAACTGCGCGCCCCACGGCCACTTGCAGAGAGAGCAAGCGGGAGAGACAGACAGGCACGCAGAGATAGAGGCAGAGAAGCACAGAGAAGCACAGACAGTGACAGCGACAGAGAAAAAACACAGAGACAGAGACAGAGACAGAGACAAGGATAAATGATGAAAGTTACAGAGACAGAGACAGGGATAAATGATGAAAGTTTTTTAGGCGTTGGTCCACACTGTATTACTGAGCCACTGCCCACTCGTGTGGGCTAAAGAAGCCTTATTCCGGAGGCTCCAAGGGTCCGTGGCACAACCACACAACAAAGGCCTTTTACCCTCAGGTATAATGTATGTATCATCCCAGGAGAGATGGAAGGAGTACACTGTATCATGCGATTATCAGATCCTAGAGGGGCTCCGAGAGAGGTGGGTCGGTGTACGCGTGTGTTCAGTACGTGACTGGTGACTGGTGGCGTGGTCTGATACGACTTACGGCTGCTGCAGCTGCCTTATTTTGACCGCTATGTATAACGGGGTTGTTCCGCGGCGAAAATACACATGGACGTTATACTTTTCACAATTACTGCGGGGAAACACACGTTGTAGCCATTGCGTGTACACTACAGCTACAACTTCGTTTGTATGAGCTATATGATCGGGACCCCCAGAATCTGAGCATTGAGGCTCAGGCTGTCTTGCACACACACACTCCTGGTATACCTTTGACAGGGACGGAACGTATCCAGTCTCACCTCTTCTTTCCAGCTACCTTTTCTCCAACCGAAGGCAGAGGCGGGCGTGGCAGAATGCGCGAATATGCTCGCTCGCTCATGTCAGTTTGGTCAAACCTCAGGTGCAGCAGTCTAGACCATAGCAGTATTCTACCCTTTTGGCAACGCCTGCACACCTCGACCAAGCAGTCTGGTCGAGGGTTGGTCAAGTAGGAGTTATGCGAGCACCCAAAATGCGTCAAACGGTAGCTTTGAGCCCCTGTGGGACACAGCACCATTTAGCCTCTCATGAGCGCCGCGTGTGAACTA
Source organism: Ectocarpus siliculosus (assembly GCA_000310025.1). NCBI lineage: Eukaryota > Phaeophyceae > Ectocarpales > Ectocarpaceae > Ectocarpus > Ectocarpus siliculosus. The sequence continues at coordinate 2,012,385 of FN649752.1, forward strand.
TGCGGCGAAATTGATTAAATGTGAACGCGTGAATGCGGGGCAATTGATGTTAAACGACCCGAAACGCTCGGCGAACCGGCAGCTTGGTGGACGTGAGACGTGAGACGTGAGGGGAGAAGGAGAGATTACGGAAGGAGAGATGACGTGATATTTAGAGAGCAAACAGATCCACAGATAGACCCAAGGCTGATTGTACATATGAATATGCGGATATATGGCTTTCGGGTTATGCGATCGTCACACCTTCGAAGTGCGTATGTATGTCGTCTCCGCGTGACAAGAGAACATGCAACAGCATGCTTCTGGGCACGTATGTATGCTGTACAGCCGGTACACGCACAGCAGCAGTGCTACGTACACTTTCATCCGTGAACGATTTACTGTATGTACTGGGGGGTCCAAGGGTGTCTCCTTCGCGCTGCAAGTACAGAATCAATCGCCTTTCGCCGCATTTTGTTGCCCCTGGTGCATCCTGGAGACGTGTCCTGCTAAGCAACAAACTTGGTTTGTTACAGATGGCGAAAAATTACGCAAAATGCTTGCCCTGTGCGTGCACCAAGGTACACACACATAATCACGCCCTCCTTGGGCTTATGTCGAGTGAGCGTCTCATGATCAAACTTGCTCAGGGGTACGTTCAGGTTGTCCGACAAACGCTGAGGCGTACGACACATAGTCTCGTTAGACAAACCTAACAGGGCCTCACACAGCTTCCCAACTCAAACCAGAGCGTGATCTGATTCGCCAAGACGGGCCGGATCGGGAACCCCAACTCCTTTCCTTCCACGCCTGATCCGACCCACACCCCTCACACGGGTGTGTAATCGGAGTCCGAACTGAACCAAGCAACACTACAGGCCTTGGGCACCGATCAAATACAGCAAGTTGAATCTGAAGCAGTCACATCCAATTCTTGTTAGCCTTCCAGTGCTTGGAAAAAACATACTTCAATCCAGTTGGTCATGCTACCGAGGCAAATAAAGTGTTACGCCAAACAAAGGACGGGGATAACGAGTTTTGACCTACTCATAATAAATAATAATCAGCGCCCAGCGTTTCCATTTCCTACAAGAATGCTGGAAGGTGAGGTTTCAAGCCACGTCGGTGGGCCAAGCAGCATTTAGACAAAAAATCTTGGTATCATCTACCTCTTCTCGGCTTAGCTCCCACCGCCGTCGCCAAAAAAGAAACGTGTCTTGGAACAAAGATGACTTGACACACCAGCCGTACACGAAGACAAAAAACTACCGGTCCACAACTAGGCTTTTTGCCGCAAGAGGGTGAGAACCACAGTGCCCCTTCGCTGCTTGAGTCTCTCGATGGCATCCTGGAAAGAGCCTAAGTGGACCCCGTCCAGCTGCTCCAACGTGTCCCCCAACTGGACTCCCGCCTCCTGTGAAACGGCCGGAAGAAACGCAGCGCGGACACACAGGAAAGCGCGCGTGGTGTGTGAGGCGGTGGCAGCGGCCAGGGGAGTTGGCGTACGCTGCTCCTACTGTACCCACTTCTTAGACGACTCATCTCCCTTGGGAGGCGGAGGGGCGTTTCCACCCCTTACGCGCGGGAAGTGTGGGGAGGGAGGGGGAAGGGGGAGACAGGGACAAAATGAAAAAAAAAAACAGAACCAGCAGTGAGGGGGAGAAATAGTGCGAGAGGAGTGCGAACAGAAAACAACACATCCAACAAAAACAACAACACAAAGAAGATTTTCAACAAAACAAAACAAAGAAGAGTTTCAACAATCGGGACACACCACCGCAAATATCGATAACAAATTTGTCAGTGACAGCCAAGAAAATGGGCTCCGCGTTGACTCCATGACGTCGGCACGGCCGTGCAACACAAACACGATTGCGGTGGGCAGGACTGCCCACCCACGAAAAAAAAAAAAAGGAAACGGGGTACTTGTAGGCACCCACGAAAAAAAAAGTGGAACGGATCATCGGGGCCCGAAAAAAACAGCAATTCGTTCACGAGTAAAAACAAAAAGATAAAAGACTCGCCTGGCCGGGGTTGGGTTGCCCATCTGGCATGGGTCGGAACCCCTTCACGACGCAGCGGCTCCCTTCCTCCGCGAGGCTGAGCCCAAGCCCCATCGGCCCCGCCGTTACCGTTACCCTTACCTGCTGAGTGCTGCTCTTGCGGACCTGCATGCACAGGCCATGCGAGTGAGCCCCAACAGAGCAGTGGAAGGGACGGGAAAAATATCGGTGAAAAAAATATATATATCGAGCGTGCGAGAGACGGGCACGCTACGGTTTGTTCTCGGCGAGGAGAGGACAGCACGTGGTGAGAGGGCGGGTGGGTGCCACACCCACCCGGCAACAGCGACGACTACGACGACAACAGCGCAAAGAGATATAAAATCATGACATCGTGTGCCTAAGCTGTTCGTGTGCGGGAATTACCCGCCCCACCGCACTACACCGGTGATGAAAAAAAACATACAAAAACGAAAAAACAAACGGAACCAGAAACCACAACTCTGTTTGTGGACTGTCTGAGAGTTGCCCTTGCTGACCCTCCCACCAAACCAAAAAAATATAGGAAAAAAAAAACAGGCACCTCAAGGATGCACGGAGAAAAATGAAAATCACACCCACGTATTTACAAAGTTCGAACAAAAAATCGACTCAGCGGTGTACAAAAACTCAAAAACTCCACGGAACTTCATTTTGCACTTGTCCTTGAAGGGCACCTGTGGTAGGTTTGCTACTTTGTCGTGCCTCCCCCCACGCCCACCTGTATGTTCGCCATTGCGGCATTAGCCTTGCTTAGTCGGTCCCGCTTCTCCATGAGCTCCTCCTTCCTGAGCACGAGCTTCGCGTCCTCCTCGAAAAACCTCCCCAGCTTCGCGTCGTCGTGGACGAACTTGTAGCACTCCTCTGCGCGGTCGATCGATCGATCGATGGATCGATCAGCGGAATGGATTGGATAAGCAAAACACGGCGAGGCGACGACAGGGATGATGACAACGCTGCTCTCAAGAAGAAGACACGTTTACCCGCGCCCTGACCAAAATGCTGAGATGCTGCTACGTTGCAGCGCCTGCCTACTAGCAAGAATCATGGAAGACTCTTACTTTCGGAAAACAGAAAAAAGAGAAAAACAAAAAGAGAGAAAAAAAAGAGAGCTCTGCCGCCGAACCTGCACATAGTAATAGGTTATCCTGAGCATCTGTGCTTCACCGCTGAGACCAAAAATTTGAGGCACTCAGTCTTGCTCAACGCATGTGTTTCTTTTTGAGTGGGCCGTCACTCGATCCTTTTCAAACCAACTCGTGCTGTTTGTCGTGCTCGCCTATGGCCGGATCACGGCGAGGTATGTGACACCCTTGCAAAAGACACGCCGTTGCACTATCAGTTCGTCGTTACAGTATGGGTTCATCCCACTTCCGCGGGTCACTTCCGCGGGTCACTTCCGCGGGCTCGCTTTCCTCGTGACAACAACCACAACAAGCGAGCGGGAGGCGGATGGATGGATGGAACGAGTTGAAAAAATCCCAACGATAGAAATACCAAAACGAGGAAAAAACAACACACGAAGAACGAAAAAAGAGTGGCATCCAACCGGGGTCGACACGTACACCTGTGCACCAGCGACTACCACAACGCCACCGCTGCTGCTGCGTCTATAGTCGTAACCGCACCCTGCATCTTGTGGGCCACGGCGCCCATAATCTTCTTGTCCAGGGCCATGCAGACGTTGTCCACGAAGCGCTTCGCGGCGAGCAGCCAGTAGGCCTCCAGGATCGCCGACATGTCCTACAGGCAGGCCGAGCGACGTCCGCCACCAACAAGAGCGCACAGCGTGATAAGGAAAAATAGCGTGTTTCTCTCTCGCTTTCGCCCAGAAAAACTTGAAAAAAATGTGACCACGTACTTAAGCACAAGTAGGCGTGAATGCTGTTTCCTTACTTCATTGTACGCAATTCTACTGGTAGAATTTTTTCGTCTTGGGGGAGGACATACCATGCCATGTAGGCACGGGACACAGGCACTACAGCTTTCAGCCAGAGAACGCCAACAGAAGAAACACTTTCAGCACCGACGTCAGCACCACCACCAATACACTCGGGGGCCCGTAGAGAGGAACGTCCAAATCGGGTCGAGGCTCGGTTTCTTTATTCTGTTGAGCAGGTTGTTACATAGAGTTTTTTAAGTATAGGGTCATCGCTGAGGTGTAGTGCTTAACCCTATTTTCTTTCTTTCCCGCCATATATATTGGAGCCTCTGTTTCTTGACAACATATTCCAAACTGCGGCCCCCCCAAACCAGCCTCACCTCGGCGTTGCTGAAGCTGTTCACCCCGTGTGTGGTCCGGTACCACTGCCTGAGGAAGCTGCCGGCCTCCTCCTTCGCCCCGATCCAGCTCTCGTGGTTAGGCTTGACGGCCTCGAACGACTGCTGCACAGCCTGCTCGAAACGGTCGTACCGCAGCTTGTTGATGTGCTGTTCCAGGAAGTCGTTGATCTGCTCCCACGGAAAATTCGGTTTTCAATTGGAGAAGGGGGGGGGGTGAGATAGGCGGGCACACAAACGGGGGGGGGGGGGGGCCAAGGGAAAAGATTTTTTTTTTGGGGAGGGGGGAAAAGAAGTGTTTTTCCCGAAAAAAAACGGTTTCTGGGAAATTTTCGTGAAACGAAGAAAAAAGAAGCTGCCTGTGCCAAAGGGGTGCTTCCCCAAAACCCCCAAAAAAAAAAAACCCCCCAAAAACACTTTTCCAAAACCTTTCCTAAAAGGGACAAAACGGAAAAAAAAAAGGCCCCCCCCCCACCCCTTTAAAAAAAAGGCCTAAAAAATTTTTTTTACAAAACATTTCAGAAAACGAAAAAAAAAAAAAAATTCACCCCCAGGGCCAATTAGGGGGGAAAGAAAAACTCCCTCCTTTCCCAAAGGATTAATTCACCAACACCGATGAAAAATTTCCCCCTTTCCAAAGTTTGTTAAAAAAAAAAAAAAAAAATTTTTACCCCCCAACATAATTCGGAATCATCCACAAACGCCCAAGAAAAATTTCCTTTTTCCCAAACCCACCAAAAATTAAAAAAAC
>FN649752.1:2017536-2050398 GCA_000310025.1 Ectocarpus siliculosus
GGGAAGGGGGGGGGGTTTGTTTTTGGAGAAAGAAAGGTTTTGGGGTGAGGGTTAGGGGAAGAGAAAGAAGGGTGTAAGAGGAGGGATAAAAGGTGGGGAGGGGGGTTGGTTGGGGGGTTTTTAAGGGAGGGGGGTGTTGGGGTTAAAGGAAAAATGGGTTTTTAAATGGGGAGAGGGGGGGGGGGGGGGAAGGGGGGGAAAAAAAAGGGGGGGGGGGGGGGTCGATGGAGAATGATTTTGTTCTTGGCGAGGGGGGAGATGATGTGTTTTCACGGAAGAAAAGCGGTTGCTGGGAAATTTGCGTGAACGGAGGAAAGAGGAGGCTGCGTGTGCAGAGGGTGTGCTACGCAAAACGCGCAATACAAAAAGAGCCTCCAAAAACGACTTCTCAGAAACGTCTCGTAGAGGGCACAAACGGCAAAAAAAAAGGCACGCCACCCAACCACTGTAACAAAACGGCCTAAACAATGCTTTCAACAAACGATTCAAGAGAGCGAGAAAAAACAAAAAGTCAACCACAAGGCCAAATCAGGGCGGACGGAAAAGCTCCCTCGTTCGCAAACGGATCAATCGACGACGACCGATGAGAGATTCCCTCGTTCCGAACGTGTGTAAGAAGAAAATAAAAAAAATTCGTACGCACAAACATAGTCCGGATCAATCGACAACGGCCGATGAGAGATTCCCTTGTCCCGAACGCAACAAGAATTAACAAAAACAAATTCGCATAAACAACAATCAATACAATAATGATATTGGTTGGAAGTTCAGCGTAGATGTTGACAAAGAGGCCACAAAAAAAATTCCTCGACGAAAAAAAAGGTTACGTACACGACAAGGAGGATACGTGTAAATCCGTCGGGACTGGATCTTGGACAAAAGACGCAACACTTACGGTGAAGGGGTCCTTCTCCTTGGCCAGGAGATCGTCCACCTCCTCAAGCGCCGACTCATAGGCCGTCTCCATCACCACCCCGGCCACCGACCTCACCGCCTCCCTCAGCGCCGGGTACTGCACGACCAACACGTCGAGGAGCTTGGTGGCCACCTCCAGGCTCAGGCTTCGCACCTGCTTGCGCATCACGCCAGCCAGACAAGACAGCAGAAAAAAAATGTAAACAACCGCGACGACGACAACCAACAAGACGAAGACGAAGACGAAGACCAAAAATGTGCAACGATGATGACAACGAAGACAGTGCGCCAAACGTGCGCCATACAAAAACGAACCCGGCGAACCATGGCAAACGGGCGAAGGTCGGCTGCTGCTGCTGCTGCTGCTGCTGCTGCTGCTACTTCGCCCCCTCCCGTAGAAAAGTCAACAAGAAAACAAATCTACGTCATGTGGTTCACAAAACAAACGGGCCCAAAAATCTCTCCTAAATAATGCCGCCAGGACTTCGAACCATCAGTCGATCGCCTTCGAGGCGTAACCCAGTCCTTTCTCGCCGCAGGGAGCGATCGGTTGGCCCTTCATTGCTGATGATCACTGGCGCTAACGCTATTCGTAGTACCAACGCTATTCGTTATACAAAACCTAACTGCGTTGACCGCAAAAAAAAAAAACGCTTCCTACGGCAACAAGAGCGAAACGCCTGTCTACATTGAACAATAAATTCTAACAGAACGCCAACATGCCAAAACAAACGAAAAAACATGCGTACAATGGGTGTAAATCTTACAAGCATACCTCGGTGGCCGCGACGCGCGCCGGGTCTCTCCACGCCTCGACGTACTGCGCCATGAACATGTAGAACGACTGCGCCGACATGAAGCCCGGCAGCTCCCGCCCTCTCAGCGCGTCCATCTGGCTCGCCAGCTGCTCCACGAAATCTTCGTCCTGTGTACAGCAGTACGCATGCAGACAGCAGAATACACTTTTGTGAGATAGATCCATGGAGCGTTTTCGCCACATTTCACCTTTCAAATGGGGGGTGGTTCCTACGTCCAACTGCCTATTGCTGCTGGCGGGTTCGATGTGCTTGGCTGTTGGTCTCGATGCCCTTGCTCGGATGTGAAGCAGTATCGTCCTCACACTCTCATGCCTTGATCGCCTGGTTAGTGCGGACCATGCAAACTCAAGAAATGCACACCACCCGTCATTTCCCCCCCGCTATGAGCAGACTGACGTCTATTTTCTTGTCGACGTACATTCATTTCTCAGCCGGTGAAGTGCGGCCGATGCTACTGGAAGACAACTAATTGACAGACACTGGAGGCCGCAGACTAGAAAAGAAGGTCAAACGTTTTCTTTGCCGCCATGTTAGACTGCCGTGTTTGGAATGGTAAGTCGACTACAGCGCCGTCTCGGTGCTAATCACAAGCACCAAACACACGCACGCTTGTCTGCCGCAGCACAGGCATACCAGCGCGAGGAGCAACGTCATCGCCACCTTCCCTTTACATAATAGAAAAAATAAATACTGCAAACACAGAAAGACTACCCGTTCGAGATGCAACCACAGCAGTCGAACGGGATGTGTTGAAGGAGTCTTTTTCAGCGAGTGGAAGAACGATATATCGATTGGCAGAGAGGGAGAGTGAGTCCAAAGACCCACGGCAAGGCCATGCAGACTCTAATGCAGACTCCCCCCCCCCCCGTTCCCCCCCTAAAAAAAAGAACGCTTGCAAAAACTAGACCCGGTCGACCGCCACTCCCAAAAATTTCAAAACGCGCGACATTCCTATCGCAGAGCTCCCACAACACCCACGCTGAGCGGTGACGTCACCACCACCGTCACTTTTAACGTACATTGAAGCGCGGAGCGGTCATCTCCACCTTCCCCTTGAGAGCGTCGAACACCCCGAGAGCCCTCGTGTACAGCCTCAGCTGCGGGTGCACGACGATGACGCGGTCCCGATACTCCCCCTGGACCACCGAGTTCAGGTGACGCACGTACTCCTGCCAACCGACCGCCGAAAATCGTTTGCGCAGGTTTACAATGCATGTATGACCGAAAATTCAGCTGATGCATGCACACTCCTGCGAACCGAATGTCAAAATGCTCAATGCAGGATTACTATAAACAATAGCGTGGATTCGTATCATGGATTATGAGCCTTTGGCACTGCCTGCCGCCAAAAAAGGGCGGTGACATTTGACGAACGGGAATGCGGAAGGAGCCATCCGGCTAAAGGTTATTCGTTTATTCACCGTATGCCTCAAGGTACTGTTGCTGCAGTAGTGTCAACTCGTGCGAAACACTTCCGGAAAAACAGAGTGAGCGCGGCTACATGGCTGCGTTGAGGTTTAAAGCCTATCTTCCGGCGGCTGAATGGTCAAGTACAACCTCGAACTACTGGTCTGCTGCTAACCAACGAAATACTGTACCTATGAAGGGTACCGGCCTAACGGGTTGTAAATTCCATTCTCCAAACGCAAGTCCAGAGTAATAGACATATGACGACCAGTCAGGGCCTAACGTGCTAAAACACTTCTACGACAAGGGCAAGCCGAACGTACTGAAAATACCAAGAGTGCAAGCACCGCAGCTACTGCACCGTGGACACTATTCCACGACGTGCAACGTTACCGGGCGATCCGAGATGGGTCGTGCAGTTAGATAGCCAACCCCATGGGGGAGGTACAAATTGCGAGTGACGCGCACCAAACAGGAATGCGAACAGAAACAAAAATTGCAGCACACTGTTAACGATCATGTTTACTTGGCCTACATGTTGCTGTGACGAGGTACTTGAAACGTGAGATTGTTTCACCTGTGTTACGGTGACGAGAAGCTTCTGCCGGTCGCCGGGCGTGGAGGCATTGCCGTAGCTGCTGAGACCCTTGAGCTCCGTTCGCACGCTGCATCACCAGCGCCAGCGCCAGCGCCAGCACCATCAGCATCGCATTTACAGCCGTCGTGGTAACACCGGGAGCCCCACCAATACAGACGAACGAACGGAGAGAGAATAGGCACAACGCAGAGGAACACACGTAACACGTAACGCATCAGGCAGCAGAAAGGAGGGATGGTGAGAGGGGAAAATACGACAGCGGGGAAGAGCGAGCGAGAGAGGAGGAGGGGTACATACACACACAGAGGGAGGGAGGTTGAAAGCGAGAGACAAGAGTACGTTCAAAATTTCAGCAAGCCCATATTAAGCCCGCCCAAAATCTGGTAAGAGGAACAGGTTTTCGAGGCCTGGAGGCTCCAACAACTGCGTGCTGCTGCTGTTAACGCGGACTGCCATTGCGGCTGCTGCGCAATCCAAGCACCAAGCAGCACAAGCAAGCCGAAGATACCAAAAGAAAAAAAAAGGCAACGAGTCAACAGCGGAGAGCCTAACACGCAGCCGTACTGCAGACAGCTATACACTAGTTACAGCAGCTACTCTGCACCTGGCCAGAGCGGTCTCCACGTCCGCCTTCATCGGCACCAGCTCGTGCTGGATTCGCGTCACCAGGAGCTGAGTCAGCCTGCAAGCAAGGCAACGCAAGTACGCACGCACGGTACGCGCGTGCACACCCGAGCACGCGAACAAAGACTTGCTGGTCAGAGGTTCTAGATAAAGGAAGGTTGGGAATGCGTGCAGATACATACCTGGTCACAACAGCAATACGCACATTAGGGCCGGTCTTAACGAAGAAATCAGATCTCGAAATCACATTCAGATTTGGTTATAAGACCGGAAGATCCACAGAACTCTTTCGTTGATTGGCTGAAATGTTATGGAACCCGTCGAATCTTTAGGACGTGTAACAGGACGACCCAAAACCAAATCGGGATTTAAAAAAAGGTGAAATCATTTAATCGGATCCCGATTTGGGTGAACAGCGTCCATAGTTGCGGGACCACGGTCTACTCGCATACACGGCGCGTGCCCACCTACCCCCATCCACACGAACTCCATCCACCGCCGAGCACAGAGGAAAGAAAGAGCACAAAGAGTCAACCCAAAGGGAGGGTGACTACGCATCGTTGTTGCACGTGACTGGTCCCCGAAAAAAAACGTGTGTAGGATGTGTTGGTCTGTGGGGCAATCTCCCGTGGGTTGTCGAAATTCAAATGCACAGACGAATTGGCGGCTTTCCGTCGGACGAGGGTCGATTCAAAGTGTCACATGCACAGACATCGTGTCATTACCGCACAGAGGCCATGTACGCGTTTGGTGTGTGCTTCTCGGGAGCGATAGCTCCCCATGAGGTGTGGCCACGTCATAACAGTACGTCACAACAGCAATCTGGCAGTTGGCAAGCGGCGGACCTCTCGCGTTGTTCGTGGTGGACTGCAGAGATTCGTTTCCGTTTGGCAGATCTCCCGTTAAGACACACAGGCCATTTCTGTCCGGATTTGGGTAGATCCGACTCTTTTATTCTTATATCGAAATGTGATTTCGAGATCTGATTTCTTCGTTAAGAACGACCCTTAGATGCCTCTCATCAACATCATAACAAATCCCACAGACTCTCATTACAACAACAAGATGCGCACAAGATGCCTCTCAGCAGCAACAACAACAGCAACACCCCTCTCGATGACGTACCAGCACGCAACACACACACAAAAGCGTGCAGCACGTACCTGGTGGTCAAGTTTGCCACCCCGAAGAGCTTGGGGTCGCAGCCCTTGAAGTGAGAGTGCTGACGGAAAAACGCCTCCTCCGCCTCTCGAGCCTCCGTCCCGGTAAGACCCGCCTTGAGTTGCGCCTGCGATCTGGAAATCACCAGACAAGAACAAAAGAAAGAAGGCAGAACGCGTGCGTCAGTAGGACACAGGAGCGGTGCAAGCACTCTTCGAGGTGACGCTCGGAGGCGATACTGTAGGGGGGATCTGTAATGTGTTTTTGGTCCTTCGCGATCGATGGCCCCGCCCTTCTCTCTCTCCGTCTCCTTCCTTTTCCTTCTTTCCTTTAACAACGCCTTCCCCTCCTCTCCACTCTTGTTACATTTGTCCCGACCAACACGAAACCGCTTCAAAAATAAAGATCGATCCTCTCCCTTATAGTTCGTACCACGAAACACTCAACACACACCTAGGCTACTATTCGAATCTACGCATGGCATACCAACGCTCACGTCCGGCTTGTCCTTCGAGAACACAAATCAGCCGCACCACCTGCCACCCAAAACAAGTCCACCACCACCTACATGCGAGACAAAAACCCCAGCACCCACGAGCAATACCAATCGGCAGGGCACCCCCCCCCCCACCTGTTCTTGACCATCACGTAGCCGAGTTGGAGGGGCTTCCTGACGTTGTGCAGCACCGCCAGGACCTCGTCCTCGTTGCCCGGACCGATCAGGTCCGGCTTGGTCAGCACCCCGATCGTGCGCTCCCCCCGCGGGTCGACCTTCTGGGCCCTCTCCAAGATGTCGACTGTGGCAATGTCCTGGATTTTTCACCACCGAGCGATTGGTCGACTCATTACATGGTTATTTTTGGTAGATCGATTCCATTGGTCCCTCACTTGATAGTTGGTCGGTCGATTCGATTGTCCATTCATCACTTGGATCATTCTTGGTGGAAATAATCTGAGTGGACGGTGGATCAAACTGGTAGTCAATCCACTTGGGGGGGGGGGGGGTGGCCGTCGTCCGATTTAGTCGTTCCCACGTTGATGGTCTCTGTGACGATCTACACAATCACAATACGCGGGGGGAAAAAAAAGGGCGTACTGTACACATCTTCCCTTTGCGCGGGACGAACAGAACTCTACATTTTCTAAAAAAAAAATGCACAGCAAAAAACCTACCTTCTGGCTTCAAGGTCAAAAACACAAGGGCGAGCGGCCAGCATGAGTGGGGCTGGCTGAAAATAAAACTGAACACAGCGCCTCCCCACCCCCCTGAACAAACTCTTCGACTGACCTGGTTCGCAGGGATGACGCAGAGGATGATGGTTCGGGCTTGCTCCAGGAACGACTCGATCAGGTTGTTCACCTTCAAACATTGAAAAAACAACAAAAAACACAAAAAGAAAGAAAACTAATGCATGAATGCGGACTGGCGTGGAAAATGGGGTGCCGGCCGGGGGCCACAACACGGGCGCGGGAAGAGGAGATAACAAAGTACTTCACGAGCCCAAAGCAGGACGGTTGTAATCCCACGGGAAGAGCGCTGGAAAAAACTATCGCTCGATGCCCCTGGCACGTGCAACCTGTTTGGAACACACGATAACAGACGGCGCAAAAACGTGCTTCTTTCCAATGGGCCCGTGGTGTAGTACTGATGTTTTTTCGCCCGACCAGACGAGAGAAGCTCCACAGAGATGCGGCCACTTTTCGCGGTAGGACCATGCAAGAGCGCGGGACGCCCCTGTCCTGGACAATAAATAGCTGTCCCACCGCCAAGCAGCGATGCTACGCGCAAACACGCGTCCACAAGCACAACGCAAAAGTACCCATGCTTGTTCCCTTCCACGTGCCCCCTGTTGGGGAGACCACGAGGACTATACCACTCGCTTGCGCGATATTTTTTGCTCTCTCCAACACAGACCTGACAGTCGCTCGCCGGCCGGTCGCCAAGCTCGGCAGATCACGCCCACCAAAAAAAACCCCAACAAAGCGCGCACATGCACACACCGCAAGCACGCCGTCAAGCACACAGACACACACACGCACGCAGATGATGCCCTTGCTTCGGTCGGCCGGCATAGGAGGTTACGCGCGTCCGACGCTAAATCAGGTACACACACACATAGGTGTAACTCTTGCAAGCATACCTCGGTGGCCGCCACGCGCGGATACACCGCGCTTGCGCGACTACGCACACATGCAACAATGCCAAACCTGCGCGATGACCGCCGGGTCTTGGCCGGCCGTGGACGTCCGGATGATTCCCGGCAGGTCCACCACGGTGAGGTCGGGCACGTCCGGGGAGGACAGGCGTACGTTGATCGTCTCGGTGGAGAAGTTGCTGGAGGTCGACGTGAGCCCGTCCGTCAACCGCTCCAGCAGCTGTTTTTTTGTGTTTTCGATTCACAAACCGTCGACGGGCATGTTGGTATATGTTTGTTCAATTTTGCGTTGGAACAGCGCAGCACATCAGCAAAAAGAGAAGTGGAGAGTACATTTACTCGCAGTCCCTCGGGGTTACATACGAACCGCACAACAACAACAATACAAGGGATAACCTACCTACCAACATATACCAACAACATCAACAACACGACGAGGAACAAACATCTTCACACGGCAAAAAATAACCGTTCGGCGATGAAGGTCGGGTGAAGGTCGTGGGTAAAAAAATGATGATAGCAGTACCGCGCAACTACTTCATCGATTGAGCCCGAGACCAAGGAAAAGCACGGCCCCTCAGCGGGGTAGCGCCGCTTGCGCTACACGTAGATATGCTGAGAAAAAAAAACGCTACAACGGCTGTAACGCGAGAGGAACACGCTTGTCGCGAAGGGAAACTATCACGGAAGAATAGCACCAGCCTGATGCACACGTCATCGGTACCGAACGGGCCACGTTATCTGTACTAGGACGAAGAGGCGGCGGGATACCCCCCCTTGGCTGCACAGCACACCTACACAGACAAGTGAGAGCAAGCAACAAAACAAATCCAGCAACGCACACCTCCTGCTCCGTCCACCTCCCCCAAAGACTTCGACCTGTACGGAACCCGCCCCTGACGAACACATCAGTGCTGCAGCGGCCGAAAGCCATGGGCTTGTTGGAAAACGCCAACCAAGCATGCAACGGAGCAAAAAAGCATGCACACAAACCAAAAAATGCCCTTCTCGTCACTCCCTCCCCCCTCCCCCCCTCCCCTGGCACCACACGAAACTCCCTACACACCTTGGTGAGCTGACCAGGGGTAGACGCCGAGTGCGACTTGGAAGGCTCGTTGGAGGCGTGCGCCACGGCGCTCCACCGGGACCCGGTCGCCGAGCGCTTCATGCTGAGGCGGATGGGGCAACGGGTGACGAGGCCAGACCCCCGCGGGAACGGCACCCCGGCGAGCGCCTCGAGCACGCTCGACTTCCCGCTGCTCTGGTCCCCCATCACGCAAATCTTTATTATTGGTCGATGTTTGGTTGGGGCGAGGGGAGGGGGGGGTCAGGTATAGGGATATATTGGTTTCGGTAGAATCGGATCCCCGACTCTGTATGCTCGATCTCACGGTGCATAGTCTGCAGGTGACCGTAATTCCGTGCCTTGGCCAGGAGAACAACGGTACATGTAGGGCACAAAAGAGCGGTGGGGTAAGGGCTGTATCAAGGAGGACAAGGGGAGGTGCGGTCGAGCCGAGAGAGGGGGTGGGGGTGGGGGTGAATCACGACACCGGCGTCGGAGGTTGATGGGTGGTGTTCCACTTCGCCATTTTATCGCCTCGCGGATTCTACTGCTGTAGTGAGATTTGACCCCTTCCCTTCAGAATCAATCACCTAAGGCTGTGTGGAACTCTCTTGTCCGACCACAGGTGCAGGTTGTTGTTGCTTTCCGTTGTGCTTTTTCTCTTGATAAACGCTTTCCCAAGCCAACTCACACAGATCCCAAGCACACACAATCACCCGATCGTACTGCACACTTGAACACTAGTAGAGATTATGATGAGGGCACAGGACAAGTCTACATGCCATCTCTCCGGGAGTATTTCTTCCGAATCTTCCCTTGGGGCGAACACAAACGCGTGAGCATACCATCGCACTGTGAGAAATTATCTCCCAAGTCGGCATATCATCATGAGCTTGAGTCAACGACCTGCGAGCAACGGGCTACAGATATATCCTTCAGGCGTGGCGCTTACTCAAGAAGGAAATCACGTCATTGGCCCTCTCGCATATTTTTTCTATATTGTGTTCCTGCGGTCCGACGCGTTGTGGACACCTGAGACTAGACCTCGGTGACATGGGGCTTTCTGAATGCATTTCAGTGTGGGGGATACACAGACAAGAACCGTTGCTGTGCGTGCAAACACAAAAAAGGGTCTCGCCGCAGCGACCAATCATTGCTTTCCCCCGTCGACATTGATAGGGTAATTCCCTGCGGGTTCGTTTTGACTGATGCTAAAGCGCGCAACGGACGTGAGTCAAAGTATGGCCGTTCTTGAGGCACCAGAACGCCTAGACAGCAAGACATGGCTCGGCTGCACGTACTGCTGCATCTGTCTGCATACAACGTAGATTCCCCGACAGATGTGGTCACGAAAATCAATCCATTCACTGAGCTTTCCTACTCGCCCTCTCTTTCTGTCGCTCTCTCTCTCTGCGACACACAAAACTTACAACAGATAGCCCAACGTGCCTATCTACAGCGCACGTGTGCCTCATCCTCAGGTGGATTGTGTGCTGTTGAAGGATAGGGTCTCGCTGCTGCTGCGGATTCTTCCACGTAATTCTTGGAGATTCTACGGGACGTTAGCTGCTCTGCTGTTGCAGTGGAAGCGCCCTCAAAAACAACCAGCCGTTTAAAATAGTCACACCCGGATGTGTCAATGCTGTCGACCGCATCCCAAATCTCACTTCCCTCTCTCTCTCTCTGCTGCCTCCTCCCCCTCTCGGCAAACCGTTCCTCCTCGACCTCTACAGTACCACACTGTTGTATTCGAATCACGCTTCTCTCTGGGCATGCATCATCACGTGCCAAAACGCGGAACAATCCAAAACACGTAAAAAAAAAATCGATGATCATCACCTGCGGGACGCTGATTTCGGCATCTCTCGTGAGGTTAGACAGGTCGTCCACCAGGTTCAGCCACGGCTTGACGTCCCTCCGAATGCCCGCGGCAATGGCGCTGCTCTCCTCGCCCCCACCGCCATCGTCCGCCTCAACAGAAGCGGCGCCACCTGCCGATTTCTCCTCCAGAGACATTTTGCTCTGGTCCTTCTTTTCCTTTCGTCTCTCGGCAACGGACGTGGGGTCGTCAGCAACCTCGTTGCAAAACCTCTCGCCTTCGATGTGAGAGCTGTAACCCCTGTGATACAAGGCGGAAAGGACCTATCTCTGCTGATCTGTAGACCGGCGCTCGGCGATGGCAGAGGGGGATCGCGATGGGGAAATTGGGCATACGCTACCTACAGCTAGTTATCTGGACAGCGGAGCCCCTGGCGGAGAGATGTGCGGATCTGCAGCGACACCCGCAGCACAAAAGACACGGCACAGCAAGCATGGTCCAGGTGGAAGAGAATCAAACCAGCAGCAGCCATGATGGTTCCCCGCCTCTTCATCCAGCAGCAGCCTCGACGCCGCCGCCGCCAGCAGCAGCAGCACCACCACAAGATCAGGCCAACAACAACAAGCCGTCCGCGTCGGCAGTCCTCGCCCAGTGCCTCAAGCTCCTGAAGGGCCAGTCCGATGAGCACAAGTTCGCGGGGCTAGTGATGGTGACCAAGCACGTCCCGGCTCTCACTGCGTCTGAGAGCGTACGAACTGTCAGCAGCGGTTCTCCTTCCGCTTCCGCCGGTGGCGGCGAACTCCGACAGATTTGCAACGCTGTCGGCCCGGCCTTTCTGCACCGATTGCTGAGGACCCCAGGAGATAAGAGCAGCGGCGGCGGCAGCGGTGGCGATCGTGGTGGAGCTGCTGTCGGTGGGCTTTCGGTGTACCAGCAGATCGCGCTCGGCGTGCTGGCGGCCCTCTTCCAGGACGAGAGCCTGGTGAGTCGATGCTCCAGCGCTGAGTTTTTTGTCTGTAGCCCTCTTGCGGCCGCTGCAACCGAAAGCCCACTGCTGTGCTCCTCTTGTACACAGGTAGACTACAGCCGCGAGTGTGGCATGTCGTGGTACAGCGGCAGTCTTCGGCAATGAAGAAGGAGAGGATAGCATTAGCAAAACAGGGTGGGCGAATTCACGCTGTCCTACTAAAACCTGGCGTTACAACAAGGACATCATGCTGACGCCTTGATGATTAAAACGCCGCCTTCGCACCACCACCCTTGTTGTGGATTTTCAAGAATTCAAAATTTCAAATTTCAAAACTTTCGTCTCGTAACCGCCGCCTGCACTCGCCACCGCCCCGTGTGCCTCCTCCGCCCCCGCCGACGATAAAAAAAAAACAGGTCCCGAAGTTTGTTCCCATCGCCCCGGCCCTCGTGCGCGCTCTCCGCGCAGCCGACGCGGCGACGCAGACGCAGGGGCTCTGCGACGCTCTCTACTGCACCCAGGCCATCGCCGGCGTGCCCGTCGGCATGGAGCGGCTGCTGAGGGCCGGCGCTGCGCCGGCCGTCGCGAGCCGCCTCTCGGTTGCAAGCGGAGAACGGGCGGCAAGGCCGAACGAGGAGAAGGATCCCGGTGGCGACCAAAGCGGTGGTAGTGGCGCCGGCGTGGAAGAAAGCAAAGCGGGAGGGCCACCGCCCCCACCACCGGGAGAAGATAGGCAAGCCGCCGCCGACGCGACGCCGTCGGCGGGATCTCGTTCGTCGTCGGCGGCGGGGCTCGGAGGCGGGGGCGGCGGCGGCGGCGGCGGCGGCGACCCAAAGGACGATGGACGAGGGGGTCCAGCGGACGGGGACACCCCGGCGGCGGCGGCGGAGAGGTCGGAGGGCCTAGCGCTCGCCTTCGTGGGGCGCGCGCTCGAGGCCTCAGGCGGCGGCTGCCTGGGCTCCCGCGAGCTCACGGCCGTCGCGGAGGCGTTTCGAGACGACCCGACCCCAGCCAAGTTCGGCTTCTTGGACCTCTTGCTGCGGTGGGCGTCTCTGCGAGAAGACGAAGAGTCGGCGCCTTTTCCAGCAGGGGGCGACGGCGGGGTCGGGGCGTGGACTCGGGATGGGCCGTTCCCCGCCGCCCTTCGGGAAGGGCTGCTGCAGGCGCTCCACGGAGCGGCGGAGGACGACCGCCGGGACTCGGCTCTCGCGCTGCTCGCGTCGCTGCTGCGCGCCGTGGGACAGGAGTGGGCTGTGGAGGAGGATGTAGAGGAAGCCGACAACGACGACGATGGTGGGGGGAAAGCCGGTGCGGATGAGCAACAAAGAAGCAGCAACGGGGTTAAGAAGAAGAAGATGAAGAAGAACAGAGTAGCGAAGAGAAAACGAGGGACGTTCGTAGCGTTCGCCGTCAGGTGCGCCGCGGGCGAGGTTCGCATCCTGCTGGACGAGGCGCTGTCCCTGTTCGTACCGGCAGCGGCGAGAGGGGGGGCGAGGGCGTCGGATGGAGACGAGGAGGCCGGCCCCGGTACCGGACAGAAAGCGAGAGGCGCCATGGGTCCGGCGGGGGCAGACCCTTCGATAGGAATCGCGGCCGAGATAACCGCTGCGAAAGCTGCTGCTGCCGGAGCGGGTGGAAAGCAGGGGGAAGGACAGCGGCTGTCACCAGCACCGCGATCTCCCCTTCCCGCGTCGCAGCTCAAGGCAATTAAGGAGCAGCGTGCGGCAAGACTGCTGCGCATGGTTCCCGTCGGTCTCGGGGTCGCCGAATCGACCATTGCTTTTCTTTGTGGAGGGGGGGGTGGGGAGGAGGAGGGGAAGGAGGGAGGCGGAAAAAGCAGCAAGAATCGCTGGGAGGAGCTACCCATCGACACGCTGCAAGACCTGCAGAAGGTGAGCTTCATCAAAGGTCGCCCTCCGGAAGCGGTAGCGTTCGCTTGTGAGCCGTAACGTTGTTGCTCACGCACCATCTGCCCTCACTTCGCATAGCCTGCTCTCCCGCACGAATTACTTTCTTTGATCCAGATGCCCCCTCCGTCCCCATACTCTGCTGTTTCGTACGCAAACCCCGCTCTGCACCCCAAGACTCTGGTGGGCCTCTTCGGTTGCGTGCTGGACTTCTTGTCGGAGATCCGACGCTGGGTCCTCGCCGTGTCTCATTCGACCGGCGGCGACGCCGACGGCGGCTCAGCCTCGGCGGGGCCGTCCATCGTCGACCTGTGGGCTCTGCACAGGCTCGGGCTGGAGTGCTCGCGGGTCCTCGGCGTGTGGGTGGCGGAGGACCCGGAGTCGCTGCCGCAGAGGTTCCTGGAGGCGTTGCCGGTGCTGCTGGCGCTCAAGGCCGGCGAGGAGGTAATACTGTCTACAGCTTTGTGTATTTGTCGTTTTGATTCTTTGAGGTTCGCTGGGCTGTTGGAGTCAAGAGTTGTTGGAGTCAAGAACTGTTGGAGTCAAGAGTTGTTGGAGTCAAGAGCTGTTGGAGTCAAGAGTTGTTGGAGTCAAGAGTTGTTGGAGTCAGGAGCTGTTGGAGTCAAGAAAGCGTCAGCTTTGTAAGCTGTTCGAGCTCGGGAAAACGTCAGCTGGATCACACCAACGATGTCTTACTTTCATCTTGCATCACGCTTTGATGACACTACGACTATGCTATGATGAGAGCCCACTACGGGCGCGCGCGTTGTAAGGGCTATTCATATGTTAATGGAGTGGGGTTCGCTGGGGGCATGCGGTTGGCTGGTGTACCGCCTCACCGAGAGCGCACGGGGGCTGAAGAAGAGAAAGGTTGTCAGCAATGATGATGGTTGTTTCTCGTGCGCTCGTGTATGTGTTGACTCGTTGTCCCGCGGGTAACCGCGTTTCTGACAGCGCCTCCCCCCTGTCCCTTTTGGCTAATACGCCTTCGACCCACCTTTTGAAAATTCGCCCGATGCTCGGGAAGGCCCCTGATTCGGACGATGAGGAGAGCGACGACGATGACAACGACGACGACGCATCGGCAACCGTGACGCCAACGCTGGCGGCCTTCCCGGGAGCCGCCCGATACCTGGCCGGCGGCGCTCGGGCGGGCCACGCCGCGTCGGCGTCGTCCGCTACGCGGCCGGACGAGGCCCTCCACAACATCCTGCGCGCGATGCTGGCGCTCTCGTACGAGCCGACCCCTCTAGCGGCCATGGTGGAAGAGGGCGTGGCGGCCCGCCTCGCCCGCCTTGCCGCCTCGGGGCCGCCCGCGATCGCCGCGCTGCTGCTGCTCGGCAGGACCAGCGGCAGCGGTGGCGGCGGTCTGCCGACTTCGCCGCCGGAGCAAGTATCGGAGGCGGTGCGGTCGCCGCTCGTGAGCGCGTGCGGCCTGCTGACGAACATCCTTACCTCTGCGGGCCACCTGGCGTGGCCGGAGGATCGGCCGGCGGCGGCCAGCGGCGGCGGCGGCGGCGCGGCGCGGAGACGAGGCGCCGGGAGCCACCAGCCGCGGGGGGCGCCGAGCCACGCCGTCCTCGGGCACCCGGGCATGGGGCAGTGCCTGGCGTCGCTCGCCGAGGTGGCGGGCGCCGCCGGTGCCGCCCGGCGCGCCGGGGGCGGGGCTCGCTGGCGGTTGCTCGCCGCGCACGCCACCCTCGTCGTGATGACCGTGGCCCGCGCGGCCACGCCCGGGAACGGCCTGGCGCCGGCGGCCGGCCTGGCCGGCCGGAGGCCGCAGCGGTGGTCGGGAGAGGAGGGCGACGCGCGAGGCATCGGTGCGCGGGGGTCGTCGCCGTCCGTCTGGGAAGGGATGGCCCGGGCGGTGGACGAGGCCCTGGGGTCGTTGAGCGCGACCCCTGGTAGGGGGTTGATCGGTGGCGGGAGGGGAGGAGAGGAGGAGGAGGAGGCAAGCTACGAAGAAGGGTCGATCTGGCAGTGGTGTCTCGAGTGCGCGAGGGAGATAGAGGCCGCTCCGGGTGGGGCGGCGGGTAACGCGTACGTGTCGTGCGGGGTGGTGCCGCGGCGGGTGATCAGGAGCCTCAAGGAGGCCTCTGCTGATGGCAGGATTTAGCGATTTTTTGTGGTGATCCGCGGGCGAGCGGGCTCTCGGTCATCGGGATTCATTGGAGTACACCGGGCATGGTTTTGGGATATCTGTTTTGTTTCGGCGCCAAAGGGACTAAACCAACGTCTACCATCTTTTGAACGGGGCGTGTGTGTCGTCCTTTTGTGAAGGGGGAGGAGAGCAGGGTTTGGCGCTGTATCCTGGTTCAGCGGGTGTGGAGCGTTCTACACCCAGCTGGACCTAACAAAATGTGGACCTAAGAATATGTGCTCTGCGCGTGTAGCTAGAATACGAGCGGAAGGTCGAGTTGCGGGGCTACCCGGTTTTGTTCGGAATGGCATCGGTGCTCTTTGTGGTTTGGCGTGGCTGGGCTATTTGGGCTGAGTGTTGTTCTAGACGTGTTTGTTGGGGTTTAGCATGTTGTTGATATCGTCATATAAGTAATCATGGCCGATACCCTGCACGTCTTCGTTGCTACGGCGCTCTTCGAGGCAGGGACGAAACTGCCTTGGGCGTATTCTCCACGCTCCCACGCCACAAGTGAGCCAGCCCTGTGTCATATTTCGATTATAGATGCACACTCCTTTCAGCACATTCTAGACTTTGATTCGGTTTAAACCCCAAGGTACAGCCGGCTAGGTCGGCCTGACCAAACACACCTTCCGTACCAGCGGTGAGGATTTTTGCTCGTTGTGATCATCGCATGCGAGCCCCCATGACGAGCAAAAGTGACCACGCGTGCGGTCTAGCCGTGCTTGGTGGGTGGGCAACGATGGAGTTATGTGTGTGAATTCTTCCGTTCGACAGCTGAGGTCATCGCGAGCGCTAGTGGAGTCGGTCCTCTCCAAGTCCCCCCTTGTGTGGTTGAGAGCGTGTGCTATGGAAGTGAATGTCGGCGCTGCCGCTGCTGCTTTCGTGCGTGCCCTTCCGTACCTTACCCTTTGGCTCTTCCTTTCATTTTCACCGCCACGCTGGTGTTAAGCGGAAGAGAAATTTCCAGCGAAGCATTCGCGAAATCTGCAGCAGTATTGCAGATGGCGGTTGTTCCACGACGGCGGGCACAAAATGCTTGACAACGAAGGAGCCTTAAGGTCAGGAACTCCACACTTCACGTACAGGGTAGTACCACGCCGACGAATTCATGCGCCCTTACTACTGTAAAACACCGAACCCCTATTTACTAGCATTCTTCCCAATGGCCCTCCGGGCACATGCGCCGCGCTCCGAGGCAGTTTTGCCCGTCCGATATTCTTGGGTGGAATTTTGTCGGCCAGGAGAGGCAGTGTACTCCAAATGTCTATGGCGGCCTGAGCTTCTCGGTGAACGTCTCATGTAGCGAGAACCCCAACGAGTACACATGCGTACGGCAGCCTACAATGAAATACTCCATTTGACAGATACCATACATCACTGTCAGACACTCACGAAAAACGGGACAACAACCTCAAAGCAGTAAACTCATTCCCAAGCTCTAGCTTGGGTCTCAGTCGATCAAAAGTCTTTTTTTTCCGTCTGTGGAGTTTTCAGTAGCATAGCGGACCCCTTGCCCGACCGGGTCGAAAATGCCGATCTCAGCCCACACTGCGAACCTCCGAGAACTACCAGCAGTTCTGGGTAGCTGAGACGATTTCAAGACCTCTCACAGTCGTTTGAGCAGCTATCGTTTGCTGTGGGTCGATAACCAGTGCCTCCGTCGACAAGAAGATCTGCGTTACATCGTCACATCGGAACGACCAGATCGTCACTTCGGAACGACCAGATTGGTTCACTTGTCGTTGAGGGTCCTCTTTTTATAGATACTTTTGTATAAGAGGCGGACCCCTTGCCCGTTTTATTGTTGTTGTTGATGTGCGGACGAGACAGAGGACTGCCGATCTCAGCCCACACTGCAAACCTCCGAGAACTACCAGCAGTTCTGGGTAGCTGAGACGATTTCAAGACCTCTCACAGTCGTTTGAGCAGCTTATCTCTCGCTGTGGGGCGAAAACCAGTTTCGACAAAAGGATCTCATTGGAACGACCAGATTATTATTAGTTCGGGGTCCTCCTTTTATAGAGTCGTCTTCTTTTTTTTCGCATACGCGTACCACATTGAAAATACAGGTGACGCTATGATTAATCCATTGCTAATTCTGTCTCAGACTCTTTTCTATGATGGAGATCAGATGATGGAGATGGTTTCGTAGTGTCCAAAACAAAAAAAAAAACCATCGTTACTCTATCGATACCTCACACCCACCCCTACTCACGCCGACGCAGGCACAGACAGGCAGACTCAACTCTTGTTCGTGCGTGCTGAAAAATGGTGCATACGGCAGCAGCAGCAGCTTACAGCAGCAGCAGCTGCTTTTTGCTTGTTTGTACAGCTTTTCGTGAGGGTCCTCTTTTTATAGATATTTTTGTATAAGAGGCGGACCCCTTGCCCGTTTTATTGTTGTTGTTGATGTGCGGACGAGAGGACGAGAGTGGTAGGCAGGGATGGCTCTTGTTGTGCGGCAAGTTGCATTGATTGTTTGTTGTTAATGATGCGGACGAGAGGACTAGATAGAGTGTGGTAGGCGAAAGCAGTACGTACCGTGTTAAAGGGAGACAGACAGAGTGCCTACCGTGTGTACAAGGGGCAGACATAGTGGAACAGAGTATAGGGGTTGTGCGCGGTGAGGAGGAACGGTGTGCCTACCGTGTGTATAAGGGACGAGTGGAACAGACTATAGGGGTTGTGCGCGGTGAGGAGGAACGGCGTTCGAAGGCACATGCAATATGGGTCACAGATCTTTTCGTCACGGATCGTTTGCCTAGCCGCGTGGCCCCCTGGGCGAACTCCGCGCTCGCCCCCACATCGGTCACTTCCTCTCCCTCTACACTCCCTCTCATCCTCCGTTAGAAGCCCGGATTCTTCACACATTCCCAAGCTCTAGCTTGGGTCTCAGTCGATCAAAAGTCTTTTTTTTCCGTCTGTGGAGTTTTCAGTAGCATAGCGGACCCCTTGCCCGACCGGGTCGAAAAGGCCGATCTCAGCCCACACTGCGAACCTCCGAGAACTACCAGCAGTTCTGGGTAGCTAAGACGATTTCAAGACCTTTCACAGTCGTTTGAGCAGCTATCGCTTGCTGTGGGGCGAAAACCAGTTTCTCCGTCGACAAGAAGATCTGCGTTACATCGTCACATCGGAACGACCAGATTGATTGGTTGACTTGTCGTTGAGGGTCCTCTTTTTATAGATCTTTTTGTATAAGAGTCGTCTTCATTTCTTTCGCCGCCCGCGCCAAGCCTTCTTTTTAAACAGATCTTTTTATATAGAGTCGTCTTCTTTTTTTCGCCGCCCGCGCCAAGCCTTGCTTGCTTCTCTCGTGTCCCGCGCCAAGTCTTGCTTGCTGGCCACGCTTCTCTCGAGATGCTGACCGACCTCAGCACACAGCTGGACATTCTGTGTACATACAGCGGAGCTGCTTTTGTTCTGTTGTTGCAGCTTTCTGCATGGCTCTTTTGTGGTGCGAAAACTAGCATTTATTGTTTGTTGTTGTTGATGTGCGGACGAGAGGACGAGAGTGGTAGGCAAAAAAAGCAGTACGTACCTGCAAATCTCCGGCAACTGCCAGCAGTTCTGGGTAGCTGAGACGATTTCAAGACCTGTCACAGTCGTTTGAGCAGCTATCGCTCGCGGAGGGGCGATAACCAGTGATTTTACGACTATAGTGACCGTTGTACACATGCGGTGGCTGCTGTTATGCTCGGAAGATGCTGCAAAGGTCATAATAAGGTTATCGTCTCTGTCGATTTGGATGCACGCCGTGCTCGCGTAGGAGATGCGCATTCCTCATTTTTCCTCTGTGCCGATATCCATGAAGAAAAGCAACGGCAGCACGGTTGAAGATACAGACAACAGACGGTCCGCCATAGTTTTTTTTTCTTCCCTTACATGCATGGATGGGTGGTAAAGCATCGTAAGCGTGTTGCTGCCTTACTTACCTTTAGTGTGCTGCGTAGTCGTAATTTGAGCGATAAGGGGTAGATGGCAGGACAATCTTATTTGCGTAGTGAGGTTTGACAACTGGTCGTTCGTGGAACGGTGCGCGTCTATCGCGACGGCAAGCGTATGCATTGAGAAAATAGTTCGTCCGTGGTGCTTCTCGTCATCATTTTCTATTTCGTTGTCACTTCCTACTTCATACCACAAGTAAGTAAGTGATGAAAGAGAGTCTCCACAGTTAGTTCGGAAACGGCGACTTTATATATTTATTTGGTTTGTTGCGTTTGTTTGTTGTTGCTGAGCGCACATCGGATGTCGCCGTTCGTTACAGCCTGCGGTGGGCCACAGGGACGAGAGTGAGTGTCTTCGGTTAAGGTTAGGGTTAGGGTTAGGGTTAGGGTCTCGAGAGTTAATTAATGCCTTCTCTACGTTTTCTTCTGTTGGTGTACGTAGTAGTAGTAGCACCTGTCTCTCTCTCGCCTATTATCGCCGTTGGGGTCCCAACAACATCGAACGTCAACCAACCGCAATCGTTTTGCTTCTTTCTGAGTACGAGGCTATTTGTGTAGTACGTACCCGGCTGCTGTATGTGAGGCGATGGGCGCTGCCTCTTTACTTGAAGCAACGGGGGCATGATGGCCCCTATACTGTTTGCTGCATGCTGTGCTATGTGACAGCTTCCAGCGGTTCAGAGTGGCGACGGTGGTTTTCGTATGCTCTTTTTTGCCACCTCCCTGAAGCCTGTCGCGTCTGGCTCACTTGTCTTTGTCGTCCCTTCGTTTTTTTCTTTTTTTTCTTAACATAGTCTATATTTTATTTTTCAGCTTGCTTTTTGGGGTCCACCGGTCATCCGCCCACCACCCATTAGTTCAGTTTTAAATGTTGTTGTTGTTGTTGTTGTCTTCGCATTAAAAACCGTTCCGATCTCTCTCTACCCAGTACCTTCATTTGTCCTTACTGATCCAACACTTGACGCGGTCGATTCCCGTGGTCACAGGCTAACTTGCCATAAAGAGGCACGCTAAAACAAACTGGCCACGAAAGGTCCGCAAGTCAATAAAAATCAACGACAGATATTCTTTGGAACGGGGTGTTTACTTGCCATGTCTATGACTCTGCAAGTTTCACAATTAATTTTGAAGCTTTTCTGAAGCTAATTGAAACAGTAGTGTGAAGGTTCGATATCCGTTCGGTGAGGAATCAATCGCAAATCATGACCCGTCCCCGAGTTTGAGCAGCTTCCGCCTCCTGGGGCCGGCAAGAGTCGGCCTTCACTGCTGTACCTTGTCTGTTTCGCCATGGGAATGGCCGGTTGATGAACAGCGAAAGAGGGTCCTGCGTGCTGCGTGCCACCACCTTTTTTTTTTTGCGTTTGTTATTGTGATTTTCTTCCTGAGTGACCGTTGTTGTACACAACATGCGGCTGCTGCTGTACACATACGTACTTGCGGTTGCTGCAGTATATGCTCGGAATGTGCTGAAAAGAAAGGTCGTAAGGTTATCGTCTCTGTTGCTTTGGGCTGCACGCGTTGCTCGCGTAGGCGATGCGCGTCTCCTACTTTTTTCCAGTGTCGTTGTCGGCAGCACAGTTAGTTCAAGAGACAAACAACAACAGACGGTCCGCCTTTTTTTGTTTTGCTGCATGCATGGGTGGTATGCATCGGCACGCGTGTTGCTTCCTTGCCTTGAGTCTGCTGCGTAGTCGTAATTTGAGCGATAAGTAAGGTAGATGGCAGCACAATCTTAGATACTACGTAGTGAGGTATGATAACCAACAGCTCGTTCGTGCAGCGGTGCGCATCTATGGCGGACGGCAAGCGTATTGCGATAATAGTTCGTCCGTGGTGCTATCGTGCTCTTTTTAGTTCTCACTTCCTACAACAAGATAGTCCACAGCTCGCACACGGCGACTGACTATATTTGTTTGTTGTTGTGCTTGTTTGCTGTTGCTGAGCCGACATCGGATATCGCCGTTCGATACACAACGTGACATCATGTGTGACAGCCTGCGGTGGGCCAGAGGGACGAGAGTGAGTGTCTTCTCGAGAGAGTCAATGCCTTCTCTTCTCGAGAGAGTCAATGCCTTGTCTTCTCTCCGCTCTCTTCTTTTTGTCTACCTCTCTTTCTCTCTCTCTCGCCTTTCGCCGGTAGGGTCCCAACAACATCGAACGTCAACCAACCGCAGTCGTTTCACTTTTTGCTTAGTAAAAGGCTACCCGTGCATCCGGCTGCTGCATGTGAAGCGATGGGCGTTATGCCAAGCAATGGACTTGGGCCCTACCTAATATTTGCTCCATATGTAGTGCTATGTGAGAGTTTCCAGCGGTCCGGAGCGAGCGGCGACGGTGCTTTTCTTCTATGCGCTCTTTTGCCTCCTCCCTGAAGCCTGTCGCGTCTGGCTCGTTTGTTCTCGCTTCTTTCTTTCTTTTGTTTTTCATGCTTTGTTTTTTGGGGTCCCCCGGTTCCTGTGTGCTCATCGGGCGTCTTCTTGGTGTCTACCTTGATTGTTGCCCGCTGCAAAAATCGAAAGCTTCAGACAGGCAACGCGACGATACTCGTCGAGATGCCATACACAATGAATTCATTGCTAATCTGTCTCAGACTCTTTTCTATGATGGAGATGGATTCGTTGTGTCATATTAAGAAGAATAAAAATAAAAAAACATCCTGTCGTTACTCTATCGATACCTCACACCCACCCCTACTCACGCCGACGCAGACACAGACAGGCAGACTGAGCTCCTTCGCCTGTGCTGTATCTGTTGTTCGTGCGTGCTGAAAAATGGTACATACAGCAGCAGCTTACAGCAGCAGGAGCTGCTTTTTGCTTGTTTGTACAGCTTTTCCTGCAGGGATGGCTCTTGTTGTGCGGCAAGTTGCATTGTTTGTTGTTGATGCGGACGAGAGGACGAGAGTGGTAGGCAAAAGCAGTACGTACCGTGTTAAAGGGACAGACAGAGTGCCTACCGTGTGTACAAGGGAAGACAGTGTGTATGTAGACGTTGCATTTCGTGTTTCCCGAGGATCGGATGTATGTGTTGCTTTTTATTGCGTACCCGCGTCCATCACGACCATTATTGCGTAGTGTGTCGGCTAATTAAGGTCCTTCCCGTTCGTGGTGTCAGCACACGCGCAACACGCGACTAAAATAAAAATAAAAAGCTTGGGACTAGCAACGCCGACGATATTCGTCGGCTTGCTTTCAACAATGCTGTATTAGCAACTCTATTTTCAACTTCATGCCCATGCACACTTCACGCAGAGCTCTCTAAACGAGGAGGAAAAGAGCACACACAACGAGTACTTGCATCGTTTTCAATCCTCGCCCTTCACTTGCATGAGACCACCCCTGTCAAGCCCACCATCCCCTCGTCCGTAAGCTTCCCGTACTTGGGCGGCACTCGAATGAACCGCGAGGCCTCCGGGTTGAAGTCCGGGGTCTCCGCGAACCGCAAGAACAGGTTGCGGATGCGCTGCCGGAGCGGCCGCAGGCTGGCCTCCCCCCGCCCCCGGCTCAACAGGTCCGCCTCCCTGTCGACCAGCTCCGCGATGTCCCGGGTCAGCCGGCAGTCGAACTCGCTGACGGTCCACTTTAGGTGCAAGAGGACGTCTAGGCGCTCTTCGACGCTCAGGAGTGGGGCCTCGAGGGCTTCGTACATGTCCTTGAGTCGATCGATCGGGCAGCGGTCGGGCGGCACGACGCGAAACGACGTTAGGCTACGAAAGCAGACGGTGAAATGATTAGACACGCTGTTACAGTAAATGGCATTTTTTTTTGTCGTTGAATCTTGCGTGCCACAGGCGGCGTACTGAGTGTTGTGAATAAGTGGCTCTCTTGTCGGCAACAAAGTACTAGCAAAGTAAAGGTTAGGGTCAGGTCGTACTCACGTGATCCGCTGGTGTCTCCCTTGTTTTCTCTGCATATTTCGTTTGATCCAACCCTTTCAACAAGGTGCATCTCCTATCTGGACAGGCACGCCAATGTTGGGACGCCATCCAGTAGTCACCGCAACCACAAGCCCTTTCAGGATTATTTCACCTTACGGTTGACGCGATCAATGTCTCGACATGTGTTTGGGTGCAACACAACCACAGAAATTACCTGAAGGTCTCGTGCTCGGTTCGTCCAAGGCGTGTGGATCTCTGACACCTCGCCGTCACCCATCTCCCACTGTTTCGAGGCCGACATGAGCTCCAGCATGCGCCTCGTACGGCGTTCCTGCCGAGGATAGTTAGTGGGTCGAGTTGGAAGTATGCGGTACGTGAGGTAAGGGCCCGGGGACGGGGCTGGTGGGGGGCTGATATGAAGCAGCCTTGGATTTGATTCAATGGGAACGTCTTGTGCGCTGCGTGTGGGTTTGAACGAGTGTGCAGGGGTGCGTGATTGGGCGGGGGTACGCGGATCAGATTTTTTTGAAGAACGACCCAAAAGCGGAAACGGACGCATGCCGTAGCCGGCTCGACGAACTCGTCAAGGAATACCGTTGTCGTTCAGTATTGGTGGTCGGCGGAGGTAGATACCTTCATCCGCGCATATGTAGGTCAGGCTAGAGGACAGACGGGGGTTGCTGCAATAGAACGTGCGCGAGCGTAGCGAGTGCACGCTCCATTATCCGCCTGGAGACCTTCTTTTGACCACGTACTGATGTACCGAATGCGCACCTTGCCCTCGTGCGCCGCCGTGATCTTGAGGCGGTCGATGGTCTGCAGCAGCCTCGTCTCCTTGTGCAAGAGCTCCCGCAGCGCCAGCTTCCGCCGCTCCCCGACCTCCGCTTGCTTGATGCTCTTGGTCTCCGCCTCCCTCCACTGGTCGAGCTCGTTGTAGAGGACCTGATGCGATACCCGGAGAGGGTTCGACGGAGTTGTGGCGTGATCTGGCCGCGTTTGTTGCTCGAGAGAATGACGGCTGGCCGTACCGCGATGGTTGGTCAACGTGAAGAGAAACTGGCAAGGCACGATGTGTCAGCTCCCTTGAGTGTATACAGTAAGCTGGAACGGAAAGTTAAAGCAGGCCATAAGCCCCGGGTTGCTCCACCAGCAGCGATGTGATGTGGTACGACCGTGAACGTGCTGCTTCATCCACCTCTCTACGTGTACGTAGAGCTGCGAAGGTGGCACTGATTCGAGAGTGATGTCGAGAGAAAGACTGAACGTTGCAAGAGCGGTGCAAGCATACCCCTGTCTTGCCCCACCCGTTTGTCTAGCCGACACTCTTGATTTAATGTCCGGCGCCCACAGTGGCAGAGCAATAAAGGCGATTGAAGGCAAATCACTTCATCTCTAGAGCAAACACTCAGGTGAAACCGCTTCCTTGCATTGATCTCCTCACACACGCTACAAATTGTTTATGTGGAGAACCTAAGGGATGGAGCGTCTGCGTGACATGCACCGGTGCAGCTTCTCCCGTGTCGCTTATCCCAACCACGACGCGTCCACCACAATCTACCCCCAGCCGGATGCCTTCTTCGGAGCATATTCTCCCTATCCCCGGTGTCCCCTCCCTCACCGAGCCAATGCCCCCGGCCGCAACCAACAGCCAACCTGCCGCTGCCTGTATCCCACCTCAAAGTCTTGGACGGTGCTCGGGTTCATGCGCCGCTGCATCTCCCGCTGCTTCTCTTGGGTCCTCTTGCCCTCCTCCTCTGCCACCTCTTCCATCTCCTTCTCCTCAAGGGCCCACTTTTCTTCCCGCCGACACCAGACACGGCTGCCGACCAGTCGAGCGCGGACACGTCGCGTCAGAATCGAGGGGGCCATACAAATACCATTTCCCCCAATTTACGCCTTGCTTCGCTCTAAAGAAAGCATTGAAACAAAACCTTTTGGATGTGTCTCGATTGAGCGACATGGTCGATCCGCAGATGTGTTGACGCATATGCATCACAAACGGGCTAGACTAGGCTGTACCTGCGCGCAGAGAATCCCCGCCAAAAGCGCTGTATTGTGACGGTTTTTCGCTCTCGCACTCTCCAATACTCGCCGGCAGTCCGATACTCGCCCGCGATCTTGAAGGTGTCGCACCCGTCGTCGAGGTGCATGTCCTTGCGGGCCATCTATTGGGTCAGGAGAACAGGCGAGCGAAAGAGGGTTATTCAGTTTTTCATCGGTGGCAAGGTAGGGTGGGAGTAAGTCCCGAGAAGGAACGTAGACATGTACAGTAGCAACGCTACACGATAGTAGGATCAGGATGTGACGGCCTTGTTCGCGCAACGCGAAAAGTACATCGAGAACGCTGAAACACACTGTCATCATTGGGGGCATTGGGGGCTGCCTGCAACGTATCTACGTGTGAGGTACCAGTTGTACCGTGTGCACCATCTTCGTCGACGAG
Source organism: Ectocarpus siliculosus (assembly GCA_000310025.1). Lineage (NCBI taxonomy): Eukaryota > Phaeophyceae > Ectocarpales > Ectocarpaceae > Ectocarpus > Ectocarpus siliculosus. Next base: position 2,043,385 of record FN649752.1, read on the forward strand.
GCGAGAACGCATGCTACCTGACCAAGAGGGTTGTGCCGAAGATATCCTTGTTCACTGCAGCTGTGAAAATGCGTCTTTAAGCTCATTCCGCGGTACCAGCAAAAATCCCAGCTATGGATACGGCTCTTCCGAAGTCATCTGCTGAGATGGGGGAGTTGGCAGCCATGCGACTACCCCGCGGGGGCCCTTTCCCTTCGGTGATACACTCTCTCTTTCTCTTCCGAGACCTCCTTGCCCAATATCAACAACACTATTACCAGCCCCAACAAGAAGACGAATTCTGCCACCACCTGGGTCCCCTTCTAGCGAGGGTAGACCGTGTCCTTAGACGTCCACGTTCCGGTATACATGACCCCATCGCCTAGCACAGACCGCTCTAGTACGACTATCTCCACTACTGCTCGAAATATGCCCCCAAGAGACATTGTAACTCTCCCCTTCTCGCGACGTACAGTCAGATGCACAAGATGGCCACCAAAACGTAATGTTGAACCTGCTACCGGTGACCACTGCATGTTTTGCGGGAACCAGTAGAGAATGGGAATATCCAGTAGAACAAAAAACATCCACGGATGGACGAGTCTACATTTTCCGCAGGGGTTTCGAAAGCAAATGAGACGACCATTATTTTCTATGCATACGATACATGGGATTTTTTTTTTTTTTAATATGACACAACAAATCCATCTCTATCATTGAAAATAGTCAGAGACAGATTAGCAATGAATTCATAGCGTCAGAAAAAGCTACCGGTATGTCTACGATTTCCCAGACAGCATATAGGGACATCTCCAGGACATCTCCCTATATTGTTTTTTTATGCGAAGTAAAAATAAAACACAAAGAACAAGTATTTCGTAGAGAAGTTTTTTTTCGTGAAGTACCCTGCCCAGCCGTACCATGGTATTTTGAGCAAGTTATTTGTTCACCTGCGTACCACACTCGTTTGTCGTCTGCATGGTTGTCGTTTTGATCTTACACGTCTGCGTGTCCCGAGTGCGAAGGTGATCGGTGTTCTTCACAGGGCGCTCTCGTTGCCCGAACTGGGTCGACGCGTGGTGAAACAATCTGCCAGTGCCCCTATGCCGGTAACCTCCCTGAAACACTTTTGTCCCCTCGAACCGCTCGAGTTTGATGGACATCTCCTTCACCTCCCCTTCGACGAGCACCTTAACCGCGATCTCCTCCGGCATACGATACATGGGGTCGCAGTACTCAGGCCAGGTTGGCGCCGGCGGCACGGATGGGGCCCGGCTGGGCGCAGTTCTACCGACACCACCTGCACTATTGCCAGCGTTTCCGACCCTAGCGCCTCTTGCGTCCATTGCTGGCGATGTGTGCTGCTGTTGCTGCTGTTGCAGCAGTTGCTGCTGCTGCGGTGACAGCGGGGCATCAGATTTTCCTCTGCCCATCTGATCGACGACCATCACATCGTCGGTTGTTGCTCTTTCTGCATTTTTCTCTTGGTCCTTGCCCTCAGTAGTACTAGAAGTTGTTTGGTCGGCAGTATGTGCTGGTTCACCATCCTGGTCGTCGCCCAGGTCGGCACCGACATGTCCACCATCGGTCGTGTCCTGCTGCCCCGTGACGTTTGCCGTCTTGCCCCCCATGTCTTCGGCACCGTGGGGAATCAAACCGGCATCATCCTTGGACTCCGCTTGTGCACCCGTTGAACCAAATTCATCGCCATCACCCTCACTTTTGCACTGCTGCTGTTGTTGTGTTTGTTGGGTAAGTTCACACTCACGAGCGTCCGCTGCTTTGCGCTCGGCGCTCGTGACCGGAATGCCGTCGTCATGTTGGTCTGCTGCTGTGGCCTCCATCGCGGGAAAGGGCCTTTCAAACTGTGGCGCTGTGGTTGGTCTATCCCCGGCTGGATGGCTTGCGTCGATGGATCGTGCCCTGCCCGTCCAGTGGTGTCGATCAAGCGGCGGCAGACCGAGCGTGCGTCGAGTTGAGACCCGAGAGCAAAAAGCAACCGTTTCACACATGCGGCGGAATTAAATGCGGTGCGATTAACGTCCAGACGTCAGATGTCCAAACGTCACGATTCACGCTCCACCCGCCACGGCTACCACCTACTTTATCGTTCGCACAGCAAGGAATGTGAAAGGGAAGCACAATCCTACGATCCTACAACCAACAACCTCAGCCTGTGTGTTGAGGGTTAAGCTAGAGAAACAATGGTACACTCAGGAAATCTACAGTTTTGCCTTCAGTGGTGCGCATCGGATGAAGGCGGAGAAACCGCTGCCGCTCTGCGGATCACAACAGCGGTACCACGAATGTTCGGCGAACTTTCCACCAGGGGCACCTCAACGTTGGCGGGAAAGGGCGGTCGTTGTGCTCTCCCTCATTTCCCCGAGCCAGACAGAGTATATACCACTTTACACTCTACACCCACACACAAGCACACACACCGAAGTGTCCGCACCCCAGTTCTCGGGCCCCGTGGCTTACCCTGGCGGCGAATCTATTGACTGATTGATGTGTGCGGCAAAATTGCGGGGAACGAACTAAGCTACCGCCGTTCTTGCAGGTATGCGCTGATGTCGATCTTCCATGTGCTCGCCGATTGCGTTATGAGCGGTGACAAACTATCTGCTACTGTTGTTGTTGTTGCTGCTGCTGCGTGTGTCTTCGCTGCGACTGTAGCACATTATCCTGCATCGCAACCCATTCTGGACATCTTCAGCCTCATCTAAACTTGTGGCGAAACGCACTGGCTCTACACGTATCAATCCTCCCTGACATCTGCCATTCAATGCCATCCGATCCTTGGTTCTTCGTGCGCACACCTATAGCACACGGACGCAAAAATCACAGGAAGCCCGTATGAGATTATTCTCAGCGAGGGTGAGTGCGGTGAAGCTTGAATTCCTTATGCAACCGAGGGTTGCGTGGTGTCTGTGGTTTTGCTGAACTCCGGAATTTATTCTGATGTTTCCACGCCCTTGTGTTCCACGACTTCGGAGAAACCCGGGTGATTACGCCAGCCCGAACAAAGCCACCGACAGCGCAGTAGATTATCTGCGCCAGCTACTGTTCTAGGTACACCGGGGATGAGATACAATCCCAGCTACACCCACGAATGTACCTGATGTGGGGCTATCCCCGATGTGGGGCAGATATCCTTTCCAGATCTAGTCTACTGCCTACCGGCTGCGTAAGATCAAACGCAAGATACCACGGGGGGAGAGGGTACATACCGCACCCTCAGCATGTGATCAATCCGGTTCCGTGTGCGCGGGGGAGAGCAGAGAAAACGCGCGCGGGAGCCGATGCTAACGTACTGCCTCGGTGCTGTAGATGTTGTTGTGATTGCGGTGTGTATGGTTCCCCGTATCGGGAGTGAAACGAGGTTCGTCTGCTGTGTGCAACTTTTCGCTGAAGGGAGAGGGGTTGCACGACTACACCTCCGATCACACCTCCGATCACGGTTCTCTATTTTTAGTACAGAATTGTAATTTGTATCGCGATTTTCATGCATTTTTTGCGATAGGGGATGATGGTCCGATTTGCTGAGTTGGCCGTTACATTTGCATCGATTTGGCGCTTCTCTGAGGCGGTTTCCCCTTCTCAGCATCTTCGCATCTAGCGCTGCAAGCATATTCGCTTGCCGTATGATCTGTTCAGGTATGAGGCAGAGAAGATATACCAGCAGGTATTGCTTGCACAGGTGCATCCTCTGTGCGGATGGTTGCTACTGTCGGAGACGGCATGCACTGCTGCTGAAAATTTCTCTCTCGCTCCTCATACTACTGCCGTACTGCTGCAGTACAGCAGTAGTACTACTCCTGTGTTCATCACCCTTTCGTATACCCGCGTCCCCTATCCCGGTCAATCCCACACATGGCTTCAGTGCTGCACCATTCTTGCCGCCGTGCTTTGTGTGTGTACACGTATGCATGTAAGATCTTGGACCACAGAGACCCATTCTTGTGGGAAAAAATTAATAAATAAATAAAAACAGTCACGTGAGAGGCAGCTGGCCCGCTGCACCTGCGCGAAGCGTGTCCCAATGTTTGATACAGATAGCGCCCGCAGTCAAAAAAAAATCTGTAGATAAAAGGCTCAATGTTTTACGGAAAATATGAAAAAAGGGCTGAGAAACAAAGCTCAATCTCGGCAACAACGTAAGAAATGTCCCAGTAAGAAACATGATTGGGCGATAACCCAAGACAACAGAAGCAAGGAAGGGGTAGAGGCTGGGGGAGCGTGTCCCACGAAACGTCCCACTGTTGCTGCTGCTGCCATCCTCCCACCCCCTACCTAGCTCATGGCATGTAACCTATTGGGGTGGGGAGTGGTTATTATTGCGGCGCCCCCATCGCCCCAGCGCCACCGCGGGCTACGCTACACATTGCCGCTGTACTGCTGTTCTCCCACAACCCCCAATGTTCGCCACACACCCAGGTGTCGGTTTTTTGCTACATGAAGGCTTGGCGTGTTGTTGTTTTCTTCGCCATCAGAAATAAGAAATTATGAAGAAATGAGAACCAGCAGGAGGCGACAGGCCAAATGAATGTGAAATCTGTTTTTAAGAAAATGGCCGACTTTGGCTGGTCCTTCTGCCCAGAATAAGAAATTGAGGGTCGACCCGGTTTTGACGTTTCTTATCCCCGGGCGCTATCAGTACTCCGTGGTAGCGCCCCAAACGTAGATTTTTGACAGGCCATATGGCACGCCACTCTCTACGACACATTCCATGGTGAGAGCTCTCTACAGCAGAACCGGGTCGCGCAAAGCTAGCCGGGTTTCATTGCCGTCATTTGTCCTGAGCCAGGATAGATTTCGCACCCAGCTAGCTGTTGAAAAAAAACAGAAACCCCGCGTTTCGTTCTGGGATAGAATAGTCCAGCACAAGATGTGGTGTCCGACAAGTTCGGAGGAAATTACCTTAGCCCGCTTGGGGTCTGTCCTCCCATATCGTGCGGACGCGCCTCTCCCTATTGCAACGGATACAAGTATGCTCTTCTGTTCTTGTTTTCACGTGCACCCACACTCAATGATCGCCCCCGCCTGCCCAGAACGCTGACCGCGAGCTCCCGAGCCTGCTCTTCTTCCTGTCCAAGGAATATCACTTGCTGGCGTGCGGCACTTTGCCACGAGTCCATGTCGGCGGGTGTCCCTGTGGACTACGATGTCTGGAAGGTGAGATCTAGGGAGGCGCACGCAGAGAGAAGGGGGGGTGGGGGACGTACTCATGTTTTGCATGCCTTCGCGGTTAAACCATTACCGAAGAGGAAGGATGTTTTCGTCCATCAGACATACTAAGATGATGTTTTTAGAAAACAAGAATAGAAAAAGGAAGGCGATCCCGACAACGGCATACTACGACGAACGACACACCTGCTTGTGTATATGTGCGAGGAGTGGACAAGGTGTAGTGTTTGCTTCTGAAGGCAATCTCGTTTGCTCGTATGCACACAGGGAGAGATCTATGCACATCTGTGCACTTCGAAAGCTCGCCTTGCCTTGTTGAAACATAGCAGTATTAGGAGAACACCGCAAGTCCACGGCTATATGCATCACTTTAAGGGAAAATCCAATTCCAACTGATGATGACGTTTGTCTACGTGAAGAAACACTTTCTTAATGTGTACAACACATGACCGAGCTAGTCAATGCAGAGGAAATATGTATTTTTTGTACCCGTTGGTCGGAAATGTTCGTGGAAGAGGAAGATGACCGTAAGCACATGAGTGGCAAAATTAATGAGTGTGTGAAACTATTTCGTTCCGCGGCACGTGCTGTGCACGACGAGCGTCAAGATCTAGCAATGATCGTTCACCTACTACCTGCATTTCATGTACGTCGAATGTTTTGCTACTCACTGGTTCGGTCTTCTCTCTATCCAAACAAACAGTGCGTTTGCCTGAAAATGGTTTTACAGGTATGGCCAGGGTAGTGCGAAACCCTTCAAATTGCGGCCAACTTTTTTCCTGCTGTCGAGGTTGTGTGTGGGGTGAACCACCGCAGACCCCTCTGTCGTTCAGCCAGAAATTAGAGCCCTCCTTTGCGTGACCCCTTTATCCGTATCTGAATCCACATTGTGAGCTGATATTTGAGAAAGGGAAAAAGACAAAGGAAAGAGAGCAAGCACCAACAAAAGACCGCACGGCATGGAGAGGAGAGGGGACATACAAGACGACGAATATATGTCCACACGGATCGGCTGCTGCTAGGGTGTGAGTAGCGTCTGGGCACGCTCTCCGAATATACCTGCCGTCGGGTGCCAATTCCCATTTAACTCGGCAAGAAAATAAAGGACTGCAACACCGTTGTGTTTTTTGGGACAGGTTGCACAACGCAATGGCGGCTATTCCTCAATTGCCGCTGCTGATGTTTCCACGACTACCGCAGGATTGGAATGAATCAAACCAGATATTCTGGGCCAACGCGCTCGAGTGTTTCTCGCGGGCGTGGTCGAGGCTAACTAAGAGAGAGGGAGATCAAGAGGTGAGCGAAGTATGACGATGCGGAAAACGTACCACTATGTTCTTTGCATATATACGCGTGTGCATTCCACATGATGGTGCCAACTGGCTGATTCTAGTACGGAATTACGAGCTTCGCACCAATCTCACGTGGAGATAGTGGTGGCACTTGTCTTGTTCACACATGGCGTTTTGGTTATTCATACTGCACTAACTGGTCGTTTCGTGCAAGCGGGTGTCACAGCAAGAAACGCGTGCCATACCCACGTGCATTATTGTCTAGCACCTCCTTTCTCTGTGATTCCAACACCACACGATTATTTGGGTAGGGCAACTATGTAGACTAGGTGACGACACTCTCGGGATACATCGTCATGGCTACGATAATACGATTTTTCCTCCGTCGTCACAGTTCACATCGTCGGTGGCGTGATCACTGCTGCTATCAATGCTGCCGTCGGTTCTTGCTTGCACACGTTCGATCGATGCTCACAGCAGTAACCACACCTACAATAACCGTATTCGAAGTTCACCGGCAGGCGGGGGGGGGGGGGGGGGGGGGACTCAAAGTCGT
>FN649752.1:2050498-2115744 GCA_000310025.1 Ectocarpus siliculosus
AAGTTTCCCCGCCAGGTGGGGGGGGGGGGGGGGGGTGTACTCATAGTCGTGCATGCCGTAGTCGTTTGACCATTGACCTCGCATCCCTACAAAGCCGGGACGGAGCACGCCGGGTTCTCACCGGACCAGGCTCTCACATCACCAAGCGCGAAGCGCCGTGAGGTATTTGGCGAGTCGCATGAAGGGTGAGCTGCATCCTGCTAAGGGTGTTCGGCATCTTGTGCTTACTTCCTTGCGTACGGATGACAGCTACGTATGACTTATTTTATTTTCTGGTGCTTTCACTTCCAGAGACAGTTGTAAGCACTGTGTAACTGCCTCGAGGAAGCTTGACCATTTTAACACAACGTGGTGCGATCATCCCCCGTTGCGCGGAGTGAGGGTTCTCGACCCCGCACATGATCTACTCGACCACCATTATGGTTACCGCCCAAAAAAAAAAACGAGGTAAAAAAACAAAAACCGGTGACCTGGTTGCCGAGTCAACGAAGTGAATTGGCTTGTTTTACAACGTCGTTGCCAAGCGACGAAAACCCAATCCCGATGGCAAACACCGAGTGGGGGGCTTGTTTTACAACGTCTTTGCCAAAGCGACGAAAACCCAAACCCCGATGGCAAACAAGGCCGATGGGGGGTGGGGGGAAGCGCCGTGAGGTATTTGGCGAGTCGCATGAAGGGTGAGCTGCATCCTGCTAAGGGTGTTCGGCATCTTGTGCTTACTTCCTTGCGTACGGATGACAGCTGCGTATGACTTAGATTATTTTCTGGTGCTTCCAGAGACTGTTGTAAGCACTGTGTAACTGCCTCGAGGAAGCTTGACCATTTTAACACAACGTGGTGCGATCATCCCCCTTGCGCGGAGTGAGGGTTCTCCACCCCGCACAACTTGATCTACTCGACGACCATTATGGTTTCCGCAAAAAAAAAACAGAGGTAAAAAAAAAAACCGGTAACCTGGTTGCCGAGTTAACAAAGTGAATTGGCTTGTTTTACAACGTCGTTGCCAAGCGACGAAAACCCAATCCCGATGGCAAACACTGAGGGGGGGGCTGGTTTTACAACGTCGTTGCCAAGTGACGAAAACCCAATCCCGATGGCAAACACGGGGGGGGCTTGTTCTACAACGTCGTTGCTAAGCGACGAAAACCCGACCCCGATGGCAAACACCCGGGGGGGGCTGGGGGGGCGGGGGGGAGTGTACTCATAGTCGTGCATGCCATAGTCGTTAGACCATTGACCTCGTAACCCTACAAAGCCGGGACGGAGCACGCCGGGTTCTCACCGGACCACGCTCTCACATCACCAAGCGCGAAGCACCGTGAGGTATTCGGCGAGTCGCATGAAGGGTGCGCTGCATCCTGCTAGGGGTGTTCGGCATCTTGTGCTTACTTCCTTGCGTACGGATGACAGCTGCGTATGACTTAGATTATTTTCTGGTGCTTTCCAGAGACAGTTACAAGCACTGTGTAATTGCCTCGAGGGTGCCTGACCATTTTAACACAACGTGGTGCGATCATCCCCCTTGCGCGGCGTGAGGTTTTTCTACCCCGCACAACATGATCTACTCGACCACCCATTATGGTTACCGCAAAAAAAAAAAACAGAGGTAAAAAACCCCGGTAACCTGGTTGCCGAGTCAACGAAGTGAATTGGCTTGTTTTACAACGTCGTTGCCAAGCGACGAAAACCCAATCCCGATGGCAAACACCGAAGGGGAGGACTTTTTTACAACGTCGTTGCCAAGCGACGAACACTCAACCCGGATGGCAAACACCGGGGGACGGCGGCTTGTTTTCAACGTCGGTGCCAAGCGACGAAAACCCAACCCCGATGGCAAACACCGGGGTGGGGGGTGGGGGGGGTTACACGACAACCGCTCTAGCACAATGAAACTTTGCTAACAATGATGAAGCTTTGCCTATCTACGTCCCACGCCCGTGTCCTCACCACTTCTGTTGCCTCTCCCGATTCCCTCAAAACCTAAAAAAATAACCGTTTTGGCAGGAACGAGCAGCTGCAGCGACGACGATAGCAGGAATTTCCACCGGCACTACGCCTAGCACTCCAGTAGAAACGAAAAAGAGGGCCGTGGACGGAAGAACGGAAGGCGATGAGTGATTTCTCGACGAAGAAGCCGGCCCCTCTTCCACTACCCTCACTGCTCTTCTCGTTGTCTTCTTATACCTCTTGTTTTTCTCTGTAGGGTTACCCAACATCGACTTAGTATATGGTTTTAGTTTCGGTGTAGCCTTCGTGGGTCATCACGCCTATCTCATCCTTAGGTTCTTAAGTCTGCCTTACTCTCTTTAGCAGCTTGGGTTGATTCATCAGTTTTGTATTTAAGTGGCAGACATAACTCACAGTGTCATAAAGTGTTGTGGCGCGACCTGTACACGCGAAGAAAATGCAGTAGTAGGGATTGAAGTTTTTCAAAACGACAACGGACAAGATTGCCGGTGACCAAGGGGCACCTCAGCGCGTATGTATGTATGCATATGTGCAATATAGGCGCATAGATAGTAGCAGTGAGTCGCAGGAACGCAGTGTAACCACCAGAAAAACAGGGTTGTGTTATCCGTGGCCTTTGCTTCGACATTTAGCACCCGAGCATGACAGGCATGAGATGAGGCAACGCTTAAGCCATTGGCTAAATATATCCCATATCAACTGCGGAACGAGGGGGGTCGAGGGTTGGGTGGTGAATATGTTTGTATATACTTTTTGCAAGAGTGTCAACGAGTGAATTGAGGTTATGGTAAACAGAAAGAGAACACCCAACAACCGTTTCTCATGGCGCTGGGAGAATACCGGCAGTAGCCCAGCTGTACACGAAAGTGGTGCTTTCTCACTCTTCGGTCGTCTGCTTGCAAATACGGTCTTGAGTCTTAAGCCAAAACAATATAAAAAGTAGATGGATGGGGTGTTCCTTACCCGAGACTGCTCCACTCACTGCCGTATGTACATGATGTGTTTGTGTGAAGGTCAGCCGGGGTCACCAAGAGGAGGAGGAGGCCACGAGGCCAACAAGATTTGGTTTTATCGTCGCATTTTTTTTAAGGCAGTGGGCTTTTGGAACAGAATTGGTCGAAACGCTTGAGGATCAGCGTTGAATGCGAGTTTGGCAATGTCGTGATAAGGCGTGGTTTCCATCTGGGGTTCGGAACACACAGACAGACAGGTGGCCTCCCGCTTTCGTTTCGGTCTCTTGCTCTAACGAGTACAAAATACCAGCTCGTATGCTGCAGTACATCATAATCGCTATGTAATGTGGGGTATGTTCCGCCTGTATGTTCGGCCTGTATGTATGTATGTGGTTGCCGCTTGGTTGAGGGGACGGTTGACAACTTCCACATAAAACAAGTGAAAACAACTGACATCACGCGTGAACAACATACGACTGTATGTAGCAAAGTCTACACACATTACGTACAGAATGGAGTGGCGCTCAGCTGACATCGTCTACATGGATAAAAGTTACCCACGTGTTGTGCATGTGCTTTTCCAGCAGCTCAGAAAGAGAAAAAGAGCTCCATCTTGGATTTGAGGGTCGACGAAATCGCACCGGGTGCGATCTCACCGACCCAGGTGCGGAAATCGAATTATTTCAAGATGTTCTTGGTTTTCTTTGCGCACGCGGGTGCCACTTCCCCGGCCGTTTCTGTTTCCCCGCCAACCGGTGCCATGCACTCGAGATAATCTGACTCACACAACCTGCTACACTGTACGTGATGTTGTTGCACACATATGCATCTCCTCGGTGATCTCGTGCAAAACATAGTGCAGACTGATTTCCCTGCCCGCTGCACAGATTTGACATACATATGCATGTAGATGTAGAGTCCTGGGATTTCCCCTGGTTTTAAACCATCCCCCCTTTCTAGGAATGACTATTCCGCGCGAACAGGAAGGAACGTCTTCTGCTGTAGGTACATTGTGCCATCAAACAGGCATGTCGCGTTGAGAGGGGCTACACGCCACACCCGCAAACACACAAAAGTCAGACGAGTAGGGTATGTATACTTTCTAAAAACAAGACGCCACGTCCTGAACTGAATTTCAAGTGTCTGTAGCTCTACTCTGCGGGCCGACCTCCGCACCACCAACCAACGTGCGGGCATGTACATAGATAGGCCGAAGGGGTCGCTGGACTATTTTTTGGGGCTGTTATTCCAAGAATTTTTGAGAAAAATATCTCGATCAGGTTACTTTCAACACTTCAATGTGTTGCTCTTAAATCGAATAGCCTGACTTGAACTTGAATGTTGGCCCATCCATCCGCCCCCATCTGGCCCCCATCTACCGCCATCCCCTCGTTACCTCTCACATCAGTTTCCTACCACCACTCAAGTGAGTGAGCGAATATCCTGGCGATTGTACAAGACAACAAGCAAGGTGAGCATTGACTGGGAGGATACACACCCACATGCTGCACGGTCGGGTTCGGCGTCCTGCACCGCCCGAACCACATCAGGCAGCGGCAGCAGCAGCTCACCAGTACGCTGCAGACCGGCCCAACCACATAGTAAGAGCCACGCCCAATTTAACATGTAAAAAGATTAAGCATACGCATATGTAGCACAAAGATGAGCGTAGACAATCACCCCGTCGGATTTGCATGCAGACTACATTGTGCGTTTGTGCGTTCGTATAATATTTTTGTCACCGCTATATAAGCGCAAGGGTGTGAGCCATGGCATGGCTTTTCCATGTATCAGAGTCATCGCGTGGGGATGTGCAAAATGAGCTGCTAAACCCTGCACACATTATTCGTTAGAGTTCCGAACTGGCACGTGCAATGACCCGCTGTTGTATCGAATGGTTCAGGGTGCTCGGTTGCGTATCGAACGAACGATTCCGGGGCGCAAAATGCGCTGAAACGCTCTACATGTCTACATAACCAACCGCAGCGCTGGGATCTCGAGGTGTCATGACCCAGACGCCGGTTCGTTCCGGGGCACTTGTTGCTCTGCAAGCAACCATCACCGTGCTGGCATGTCGGAGACAGAGGAGAGCATCTATGGCACCCTCCTTCCGTAGTCAGTCGCCGACTTGCGCCGACCACAATTTTGTTTCACCTCTTTCCCGTGTCCCTTCGCTCCTGTTATACGTTGCGGTGTGCATGGAGTTTCCTCTTAAACGTTTAGAGTGAATTAGATCGGGGTGTCATAACGCCGGCGATCCAGGCGCAGATATACTACCATGAAATTCTTCCGTTCTATTGACTACGGTAACGTTAGAGTAATACTGCAAAGAGAGCGGGGTTGGGTAGGGAAAATCCGTCTCCATGCTGCGTCAACACAAAAGGCACAGCCATCAATCGTGGTCCCGGATGCCATGGATAGCGGTTATGAATCTCGTGACACGGCTGCACCCCGGTTTAGCGGTTCTACAACCGCTACAGAATACTGCTGCTGCTGCTGAAATCGAGCGGTTATTCTTGGGATTGGATTATTGGACACAATTTACTCTGTAGTATGACTCCGGAGTTGTATAGTATTTATCGGTTCAAATCTTCGGCGACCCAACACGCGCTTCGCTTTTGCACACACTCACAGCACCCAGCGACATTGGTCAGCCTGTTGGCCGTGGTCGATGCTCATAATAAAAAACACACAGCGAGACACACACCGCGGATGGAGGAACTATCTGTCTGTGTGCAAGCTTCAAGATGCGGCACTGAGTCCAAGCGACGCGCACGGCATGTTGGGGCGACGAAATGCAGTGTGCAGTGCAACCAAGCAGCGGTCCATTGCCGTCTCAAATCCACCCAACCAAGCGCAAAGAGGTGGGAGGTGATTTTCTACATAGCACCAGGCACGCAGCTACGTACACCACAACCCATCACACAAGATCGTTTTGTAACAGCAGTACTCTATCGCTGCCTGCACGATGTACTCCCTGCCCAACCCCGCTCTCTCTGATGTACACACGTCCACACCAGCGCCGCATGCGGCTCAACTTTGGCCAGAAGAATTGAATGGAATTTTTTGTTTTTCAGACAATTTCATTGGCCGCGGTTCACAGTGCATCGGCAAAGGCCCAACCTGTGTGCCGCTTCGCGCTTCGCGCTTCACTCGCCTTGTCGCCTTGTCCATTTCGCCGCTGGTTTTCGGACATGGGACAGCATAGTCCTGAGTCTCACGCCCATTTTCTCGCACCCAACGTTTCGCCACCGCCGGCTGTAAACCGCCGGCATATGCCAAGAGCAATACAGCAAAATTTAAAACCGCAGCGTTGCCGAGCTCGCGACAACCCGAAAAAAAAATGGCTTCGAAGTATGTAACACCGCGCGCGACCCCATGATAAAGTCGAAGCCCGTGAGGACAAACATGGAGAGTTGTCGCACTCCCAACAAGAGCATCGTGGGATCATCGATCGCTCCAATGTCCAATGCAATGCTTCTTAGCAGCCGAGTTCTTGTTGCACGGTATGTAACTCCATTTTCGAATTTCTTTAAAAACGACAACGTGCAGCTGCTCGACTAGACTACAGCAGTTGTACAGCATGTACAACAGTATCTGTAGCACACAGAAAAAAAGTGAAAACGACACCTCACCCGTGCAAGAGGTCGAAATGAAATAAAAAGCTGGTGTTGTAATTGCGAGCAAAGGCCAAAAAAAGTTTTTGTTAGACATTTTTTTTACTTGATTTTACTGTAGTATACCCCCCCCTCAGCGCCTCTGGAGGGGGGTTAGGTGTAGGGATTTTTTTTTCTTGTGCGCCCTTGGTCAACCTGCGGTTGCCGACATAGGCCTGCGCCCGATCTGGAACGCTCCTCGCCACCCTGCAGGATTGTCGAACTTCACTCTCGATCAATCTGGAACGCTCCTCACCACCCTCCAGGATTTGTCGTACTTCACTCAATTAACCTTGGGGCGAGTATCACGGGGGTATGCGAAGAGCTGACTCGTACCCCAGCGCAACAGTAGAGTTCCACGTGCATCGCTCTTGCGTGCAACATCAAACACGCCGCCAACCAACCAAAAAACACGTGCATGCGAGTGTGCCCACGCCCTGCCATGTCCTCCCCGGCTGTGAATGATGTCGGCCCCGCATGCAGCTTATGAATTCGGCCGTACACCGTGTTTTCCTTCTGCAGGACCCACCAGCAACTCACGCTTAAACGCCCTCATCGTGGCTTTGAACAAGACGTGCGACGAGAAACGTTGGTATACGTCGACCAAGGAGCTGCAGCTGACGTCCTTGGAGTTGTGCATTGCGTGTAGAAACTACCAGACACTGCACTTGAAAATCGACTCAATAATCCCACGCAGGCTGCTTGCCGCTGCAGATGCCCCACCTCTGCACCCCCAGCGGCTGGGTTGGACGCGCGTGCCACGGCTAAGAGCGCGCCGCGTGACGTGGAACATGCCGACCACAGCGGGTTTGAGAAACCCCATCTTTGCAATGACGGACGTTGAATGCCTGGTGTTGGGTGATGCCTTTCAGGGCAGCGTTGATGTTGTGGCATGGCCGAGGCAACTAACAACGGTTGAGTTTCACTGGAATTCACTGTCCGACCAACCTATCGACCTGGTATAATGGCCAGCATCTCTGCAGAAGCTTGCTTTCAGCGATTCCTTCAACCAAACGATCGAACGCGTCGTCGAGTTTCCAGCATCCCTGCGCGAAATTTGTTTTGGATGGAATTTCAACCAGCCAATTCAGGGCGTGTTTATGCCAGATTCACTTCTGAGGCTCGTTTTCGGAGTAAATTTCAACCAGCCAGTTGATAACGTGAGATTGCCGGCCTCATTGCAAGAGGTTTTATTTGGATCGTGCGTCGGTTCAGACGGCGATCGGATGATGATGTGGTCGGCCTTCAACCAGCGCATCGGCAGCAGCGTTTAGCCTGCATCGCTGCGGGGACTCACACTAGGCGGCGGAACGTTCAGGAAGTCGCTGCAAGGGCTGGGAAGTTGGATGCCCAACCTTGAAGCGCTTGGCCTTCTTGACTGGAAGTACACGGAGGACTTGGAGGCTAATTCACAAAACGATAGCCTTCTCCGCGGAATCGAATGGCCAATTGGCCTTCGCCAGCTGACCGTGTTAAAGCATTCGAGCTTATGGGGTCGTAATTCCTTCAGCTGTAAAGGTCTATCGTCCACAACCGGTGAATTGATTGTGCTGACAGGAGCAAGCGTCGTCCCAGGCAAGGCAGATCTAAGAAGGTGATTTTGAGCGAAACTGTGGTAAGGAAGTTCTTGGGAAAGTTGGAGTGGTACGTTGGCCACTACTTGAAGTACACCATATGTTGGTGACATCACGGCTCCTTGTCGCGGTGGTTGGTGACACGAAAACGACTTTCTGTTCGGTGTAAGTTGCAGGTATGCGGATAGTGGTTTCTGCCGGGCGAGTTACGTCGATTGTTTGGCACCTGCCGGTTGTCAATGCAGTATCGGATGTTAATCATACGACCGAGACGTACTCAAACTTGGTAGAATATCAGCTTCGGTATCTGGCGTACACGTCAACGTTAGCACTGCAGATGAACCAGTGTTTGCGTCTTGATCAGGAATATATCAGAAATTACCGGGAAATTATACTAGGGCATAATGGGCCCCTCCGCACCCAGTGGGCGGCGGGGCCCGATTCGCAAGGCGAGAAAGGTGGGCCATTGTGTAAGGAGATAGACCAACAGTTTTCTGGAGGAGCATACGACCGTTTGTAAGTGTGTGTTAGTGTTGGGTGTTTGCTAGTGTCTGGTTTGGGGGACGCACAAGCAATGTGGAAGATTTCTGAATACGCAGGCTAGCCTTGACTCGTCGTCGTCGGGACGCGACGCAAGTCTCGGTTATTCACAATACACCAACCGGTCGCCCCGGTGGTCTAGTTGGTAACCTCGAAACCTTCTAGAGGCCAGGTCAGGGGTTCGAATCCCGGCGTAAGCGAGCTTTTCTTGCAAAGTGAGTTTTTCTCTCGCTTCCGTTCCTGGCCTAGTGGATGGCGCTAGTTCGTGTTTACACAGAGGGAAGAGAGTGCTGAACTCTTCTCGCATTAAAAATCGAAGGCAAAGTACCTCAGGAGGGGAGGGTAGAGAGGGGCTCTTCTGTGAGACTACGGGTTGGAGTAAACGGCACTAGTAGTGCTGTGAGCGCTGATTTGAAGTGAAGACAAAAAAATAATAATAATAAAAAATACACCAGATATCTGTTACGTGCAAGAATTCCCAAGCTCAGTCTGTATCGACCTAAATTCACTTTTTCTGTCCCTCTCATTTTCATTCGCATAGCCCATCCCTTGCCCGACCGGGTCTCAAATACTGATCTCGAACCACAGTGAGAATCAGGAGGCGTCGCTACATAGTTCGGAATGAAGTTATGCCGAACAACGGAATCCAATCACATTTTTCGTCGAGAAGTATCGTCAGAGGTCGAACGTGGGGTAATAATTCCACCCATCCAGCTGCACGCCGCTTGTTTCGTTTGGCATCATTCTGTTGGTGACGGTTGTCACCGTTGCATGTGCAGCTGGTTCCTCGTGAAAACCAACCAGAAGAGGGGGCCTAAACGACACGTCGGAGGTCTTTGCTTCGTTGACGACTATAGGGAACCATCCACCATCAGCGAAATATACCCGAGGGCAACTCCAGCCATCCTAAAAACTCTCATGGGCGTCGGAAAGAATATCTTGATGCTCATTATACCGATGTGAACTCCTCTCTTCGCCTGGAAGCGGGAGGGAAGAGGAATTACTTGCTAGAGTTTAGTACGACAAGATACAACAAAAGATTGACACTCCCGCCGAATACCTTCAACGATTCTGGAATGTTTTTCAAAGCGTTGCTGGCCAAACCCCTCGAAGTGGCTAATCCGCAGTGCTGTCGTTAACGGATACCGCAGATGCCGAATCTGTCTGATGTACAACACCAAATCAAAGTGGACACCGGGTATTGTGCAGCAACGAAGCAGCAGGTGCGCACACAATTTACATACACCAGCGAAAAGAAACCTCAAACAGAACAATCATCAAACCCGCAAAAGGAACATCCACGATGGCCACATTCACCAGGAAGTAGTTCGCCATGTTTCAAGCACTTTAGCTGGCAACGACATGTATTCCAATCTCAATTTCCCATGTATCGCAAGATCAGCTCGAAAGAACGACAAAAACTTCGACTGCAGAAAGTGCCGCTGCTCTCAGTGACCAAATCTTCGACTCCAGAAAATGGCAAAATCTTCGTAAGCATTGTGACTGCAGAAAGTGATGCCACTCTCAGCACAATCTAAGTGCCAAGTCTCGCATATAGTCACCGCAGGGACTCGTTGTAACGGTGCAACACCTCTACAGGTGCAGGAATTCCGACATCTTCCAAGCTCGACTCCTTAAACACGGTCAGCTGAAGAAGGCCCTTTGGCCATTCGATTCGGCGGAGGAGGCTGTCGTTTTGTAAGTCAACGTACCACTCTAGAAGACGTAGCGATTCAAGGTTGGGCATCCATGTGCCGAGTCCTTGCAGAGACTGCCTGAACTTGTGGCCTAGAGTGAGTCGCCGAAGCGATGGAGGCCAAGCACTCCTGCCGATACGCTGGTTGAACTCCGATCGCATGATCATCCGACCGCACCCCACTCCAAGGCAAAATCCAATTGTCAGCTCTTGCAACGACGCGGGCCACCTCACATTGTCAATTGACTGGTTAAAGCAAGTGCCGAAAGAGAGGCTCAGAAGCGAATCTGGCCACAAAACGCCTTCAATCGGCTGGTCGAAACACCTTCCGAACGCAAGCTTCTCCAGTGACGTCGGCCACGCCACTTGCCTTATTGGTTGGTCGAAGTTCAAAAAGGCTTCGAACGTGAGATGCTTTAGAGATGCCGGAAACTTGGCCAGTTCGATCGGATGGGTGAAGTCTTCGCCAAAAGTGAGCTGACGCAGGGACTGCGGCCACGCGACGTCTTCTATGGGATGGTCGAAGTTCAACCCCAGGTGAAGATTTTGCAGTGAACTCGGCAGAATCACTCCTGCAATCGGTTGGTTGAACCCGGCAAAGAAAGTGAGCTCCTGCAGCGATGACGGGAACTTGGCACCTTCGATTGGTTGGATAAACATCCCCCCGAAAGCAAGCCTCTGAAGAGATGCTGGCCATTGCACCAGGTCGATAGGCTTGTTGAATGCTGAAGTTGCGTCAAACTCGATCGTTTTCAGCCTTTGAGGCCACGACACAGCCTCAAGGCCTCCTTCAAAGGCATCGCCAAACTCCAGGCAGCTCACGTCCGTCATTGCGAAGATAGGTTTCCTCAATTCCGCCGCTGTCGGCATGTGCCACGACACGCGGCGCGCTCTTAGCCTTGGCACCCGCGTCCGGAATAGCCGTTTCGGGTGCGAGGGTGCGGTATCTGCAGCGGCCAGCAGTCTTCGTGGGATTCCTGTGTCGACTATCAAGTGCAGTGTTTGATGCTTTCTGCACGCGATGCAGAACTCTATGGACGCCAGCTGCAGCTCCTTTGTTGACGTGTACCACCTCTTCCCATCGCACGTCTCATCGAGAGCAACGACAAGGGCGTTCAAGCACGAGTTGCGCTTGTGTCCTGCGCAACACAACACGCGTACATGAAATAGCTTTCAGCCAGTGAAAAGACTGCTAGGATCGTTTCAAGGCCACACACAACCAGGAGAGAACATGGCATAGTGCCCACAACCTACAAAATACACCAACGAGCAACTAGAACGATCAGAAGGCATCATTGTGTGGCTATGTCGTTCCATACAGCAGGATCAACAGTCAATTTTTCGTTGAGGGTTCCCAAACAGACAACAAAATCGGCGTCATCATTTTGCTGAGGCGAAAACTGTGTATGAAAAAACACTATTAGCTGTTGAAAATTAACACGAACTTGTGGACTTGGACTGCAAGGCGCTCTGCTGGACCGAACTACCTGATTCGTCAGCGACAACAGGATGAGATGGACACAGTACGGGATCTGGTAGGGTCACCGCACTTGAATCGTTACACCATATTTGGCAAATGGGAACTTGAGGCCAAAACGTGATCCTGGCCTAGCTTTGCCGAAAGCGATACGTTCAACGGTTGAAGGAAATTATTCTTCCCTCAGATCCAGGCCAAGACTTCTGAAGGACTACTGTATCATGTCGACATTATGAGAAAGCTATTGAGTTGAATATGACAGTGTGTTCTCTAAAAGTTTAGTCCGGTTCCGTCTTGTCGTTTTTGCCACCCAAGGAGTGAATCCAAAAACCTGCAACGCCCCCGAAGGCCGGAAAACAACACTGTTGTGCTCATAAGGATGCCCCTCTTAGGAACGATTGCTACTGTGTTGACGGGCGTGCCCATCGATAGCTACCCCGTGGGATTTGATGCGTCCATGCAGAACACAAACAATCTCGTGGGTGTGCCAGAGACGGGCACAAGCACGTAGCGGAAACACGAGGGTAGGAGGCGGCCGATAGTGAAGAGGTGCGTATCTGCACACGTATGTTTTTTTCGCTTTTCGGCAGAGCGGCTGACTAAACGCTGCTGTACAGGTTAGACCTCAAGATTACGCCGTTAACGGCAAAACAAAAAACAGCGTAGCCACCACCTCAATTGTGATTTGTTTTGGTTTACTCGATGGCACTCATCTATACAACATACTATGAATCAACAGGAGCAGATTTTCTTTCCGCCCTGTGGAAGGCCGTGAACAGATGGTTTTTGGAATGGTTTTGCCTGTTGCTCAGATTTTTTCCCTTGAACTCAGGGTGGACCTTGTCAAATATATGTTGAATCGAAAATCGAAATCGAAATTAGATTCCGATTTTCGATTTCGGGTTGGCTCTACAAAGCGCAAGCGGGGAATCGAAATCAAAAACCAACCAGGAAGAGGCGAACAAGGTCGTACATGCCAGTTGCGATGATTCAACCCATGACCATGAGAGCCACACGGCATCCAAGACAGCGAACGATAGCTCCGAACAACGGCGATGATCAGGCGGGTTGGGGGGCCTTTGTCTCGCATCGATACGCTGCGAACTCAGCGAGCAATGTGCGATTGAATGTTCTGTGCTGATGTAGGAAAGCCAAAATAGCTGCCGTTGAACTCCGTTTACCAAGGAGGAATTTCACGGCGATGACTCTCTCTCTCTCTCAACATAGAGCAGACCTCGCTCAAAGAAAGTATATCGTGCTCTGACGGATGTTAGCCTGTCTGTCAAGCTCTTGCTTTCATCACCAAGCAGTCTGTAGATGGCTAGACGAGTATCGAAATGGAAGGCATGTACGATTCTGTGAGGGTGTGGCAGCCAGCTTGATGTTCCGGTTGGCATTTTCGATTGTCGATTTCGAGTCTGTTTGAGCTCGCTTTTGAGTTTTCCATATCGGAGAATATTCGTAACACTTACCCCCACATCGAAAAACCGGCGGCGGAACACTGGAGCTCTGTCCAAGCAGTGACATTTTCGATTTTCGATTTTCGACGGAATGGTGGGCGGACAAGGTCTACCCTCACAAATATGTTCTTGTTGATATAAACTCTGCTTCCGGCGCCCACAACGCAAACAAACGCGCCCCGATCCAAGTCGTTGCCGTGGAGGGCACTTGCGACCGTTTAGTGTGTATCATGATCAAAACGGGGAGAGGCGGACGCACAAACTCTTGGCCGAAAAATATAGAGGTTGATTGTTTTCAAGAGTTCGATCGTTCACGGCGCGATGTTGGAGCGCACACACGATTGGACATACCTACATTCGCACGAGGGCTCTTGAGAACTAGGACTACCCTTCCTTGGAGCTAGAGTGCGAAGTCCACGCTCAGAGACTGAAATGACCGCTGAGACGAATCGATGTTGGCTTTTGCTTTGCTTGAAAACTTAGGCGCCTGATGACACGTCTTGAAAGTCCGAACAACAGGATGCCGAAAATTCACACATACTCGAGCTTTGCTACACCCGTCTCCCGCCACCCACAAGCTGCAACGGCGACCCTCAGCACATGCGCTGCTAGCCCTGCTTGCACCGATTCTCGGAAGCTATCAACTTTTCTCGTCCTCGATGAATTGGTCCCGATATGCGCGTGAGCGTGTTTTGGTGGACGCAAAAGATTGGGCTGATTCGGCTCGACAACTGAACTGGCCGCAGGCTCCAACTTCAAGCTTTCCCGAAAACATGCTCTCACACATATTGGGACCAATTCATCGAGGACGAGCAAAGTTGATAGCTTCCGAGAATCAGCGTGCGCAGGGCAAGCGGCGCATATGCTCCGGATCGCCTGTGGTAGCTTGTGGGTGGCGGCAGGACGGATAGAAACAGCGCCTGCTGCCTCTGATGGCACCATTTTTGTTTTCGGTCTATTTTTACTCCGCTCTCATCATCCCCACATGTTACGACTTTGGTGCTGCTGTGAATGCATACATATGCATGCGCTGCTCCAGCTGATGGGCTATTCTAGTTCGCCTGATCCGCCACGGTAGTGCACATGATATTTTGCTGGCTGTCCGGTGGCTGTGTGTATTGTGTGCAGTGCACCTTGTACGCTTTGGTGTTGTCGACAAAGTTGACAAGTGGAGTTGTGTTTTTTCAGCGTTTGGGTGACGTAGGCACGGCACCTGTTTTTGGGATCGTTGATTGGTTACGTTCAACAAGCTCTAGTTTGTTGGGCTACCGACTACGGTTACGTTTTTGGTTAAGACAGGATTCAATCTCGAGGTATGACTTTTTTTTTTTGGCGAACGACAGGGGTTGGGTGCAAACGGTACCCCAGGTGTGGTCACGAGAGCTTTACCCTGAGGCCTTACCCTGATGGGACGAAATCGCCGAATACTGTTTGTGGTTTGCGGTTGCTCAAGCGAGTCGCCCGGCAACTGGGCTTCTCGGGTCGGCTGTGACCGTTTTCTGACACACCGGTCACCGTACTTTGTCCAAAGAGAGCGTAAGGCTCTCAGCCATCTCAGCCAAGGTTTTTCATTGCTGTGGGTTCGCAGGGGCAACGCAAGCACACATAAACAAGAAACAGGCACCACATAGAGAGTGTGCCTTCCTCTTGTACCTGTAGACAATGTCGTTCGACTGTGATTGTCGGATGAAAGGGTGGTCCTACATGTTATCTGTGAATCTATGTCTTGCCGGTCCGCAGAGGTGTGCGCGTGAGGTTGTGTGAGTCGTTGCGTCTTCATCAACTCGAATGAGAGTGTTGGAAAAGCACACAGTAACGTAACGTGTGTGGGAGCGCAGTTTTCCCCCCTAGCGGGCGGTAGACAATATTGCGACAGGCCGAAAAACCTTTCGAGTGTTGGTGTAATATATTTCAGGTTCAAAGCACAAGATTCCGTCTCCATTCACGCTTAGTGTGTGAGATCGGCGTCAGCACGAAGTCTGACCACGCCACTGCACGCCTCACTGTTAGGGAAGCAGAGACTTCAACGAAACAGTTCTCGGACACCATCCAAGACAACCTACGGTCTCTCCCCAGCTCGACTGGGGACTGTAGTCAATTCACAACCTACAGATGTCAAGAGGGAACTCACCAGGCGTAGTCGGACGGGAAGGAACGGCTGGAAAAGGCGGAGCTGAAAACTCAACCTCCTTCTCCAGCAAAGCGACGCAGTCTCGAAGAATCGACAGAGCCCGCTCCGGCTTTGAACCGGACCAAACCAGTACCAGCTCGGCTAGCTTAGTCGCGTCGCCACTCACAACGGCTGAACCCCATTCATCTGCGAGATCGCCAATTTGTCGGTGATATCAAAGGTAATTGCTGGTTTAGAATTGGCTGCAGGCTGAGAAAAACGTTGGACATGGATCCTTTGCACCACTTTGCAAATACGGCGACCGCCTTCGAAAGGGAGTGCAAAAAAATGCAATTTTGTCATGGTCCACAGGACCAGCTTTGTCACACCACTACAACCTACAGACGTTCCGACACTTGCCTTACATGCCACAAGTAAAAAACACGCCAGAAGCATTAATGTCATCGCTTGCATGCGCAGCTCTCTTTTCCGAGAAAATCACCTTCACGATCATGGTTAACCTTCCCATTCACATAAACCTCATATTGCTGGTGGTAGAACTGTCAACTGTAGTGTACCACCAACGAGAACATAGCCAACGCATCCCACAATGCATCACAACATAAAATACGGCGCGTCATAACACTAACAAGCTTTGAACTGCATGGCTCGGAATGAACTACTGTGCTAGAAGACAACAAGATGCTCCAGCAGTTGTGTCCCACTATATGAGGGAGCACAAACACATCCATAGGCAGCCGATTTCGACTGCTGTTTAACAATGTCAAGAGTGCGAGCGACGTGGCCTGGAAAGCATAATGCATAATGTAGTTCCAAATGCGTGAAGAACTACGCCTTGGCAACGTCTGGTGGCAGCAGTTTACTTGCAATCAAGAAAAACAAACGTACGGACTTGGGATGGGTGACAAGAGCCCCCAAAAATAAAATTTCGCTCGAGAGGCATTCTGAAAAAGTTCAACACGTGCAGACAAAATCTTCCAGCTGCAAAACGCGGGGTGATTGCGAGGCTGCAACCGGCACTGCTCATCAAGCCACAAGCGCGCTTGTGACTGAACGGAAAAACAAAGCAATCACACCCAAGTGGTGCTGGCAAGGCTCGAATTCCATCAGTGCAAGTGAGACAAAAAACAAAACACAACTTGTGCCCCAACAAAGCTCTTTCTTTGCTGACCAGGCCCTGCGGACTCCGAACTGGCGTCTCCTTCCATGACGCTCTTTGTGTCACTTGTAGAATTCAGACGTTTCCTAGGGGAGGCAACACGAGAGGAGCGGGGAGTGCATGTCGGAGGTTTCGGGGTATTTCACCTGCCTGTGCGCAATGCCGTACGGTCGAGGATACAATTTATCAGTCACAGCGCTCACGACCACCCCACTTGCATCCGAATCTCTCTACCAGCATCTGGCGGTGCCAGCATCGAAGGTTTGACCTTAACGTTTGATCCATGCAGTGAGATGCGTTGCGGTTCGTTGTCCGCTCTCGAGTCCGGAGACAGATGTGGTGAAGAGCACCACGACCACGCATTTTTGCGGAAGCTGGGGCAGGAAAGCTTTCTCGCGCGCCTTGATCGTCTTTGTTCGCTCTCCGCGGCCGTGGCGTCGACGCTGTTAACCCAGCGTGCGTTAGTAGCGCCTTTACGGGTGAGCCGAAGGAGAACTCACAGCACTACACGTATGGACGATAAGGTCGATATAAGACTACACGGCCAAATACTATCTCATCGCACCCACCAGTTTTGTCAGACTGCTTTCCCGAGAAGTTCTTTATCAAAGACTCTCGAGAGGGCAAGAAACTGGCCCTTGACCATTGTTGGCCAAATTCTGAAACTCGATTCCAAAAAAGTGAACCACATACCTTGTTGTTGGACGAATCTTTGCCAAGATCAAGATTCACCCCAAGATCCAGTACCCATAGAGACCAGTGTACGCTATATGTCTTTTGGACTCTTCTCTCGCATATGTACCGTAAACGTCACAAGATGATACACCCCGGGAACAACGTTTCGGCTATTTTTAAGTATGTCCCCGGGTGCTGCATTCTGTTGAGGGCGTGCAATCGTGTTTAGCCCGGGTGAAAAAGTGGAGGTCGCGAGACCCATCAAGGGCATGCGGTGTCCAGAGGGTGTGATGTCACCACCGCACACTTGCGGGGATCGAACTTGTGTGGAAACTAGGGTGCGTGTTTGCTCTGCCGGTAAACAATTACCTACCGTGCTTGCGGCCACACATGCAGGGGGCGTGGTATTGAGGCCCCTCCAAACAAATATCGCAGTGCTACCGCACTCGCAGGGTATTTGGTACTGAGCGGGGGTGATAGCACTAGCACCACTGACTACAGCAGGTAAAATCTTGCCCAACGTTTTCGCAAAAAGTCGTGTGGAGTGAGATGTGTGAGGGGGCGTACAGTAGGAGATAATCACATAACCCTGTCGATGAACATCGACAGCGCTCTCTCACCAACACCAATAAATTGGTGTTGCCATGAGTGAAGAAAAGAGGTTTCATCCATCACTACCGCCCCTCACAGAAGAGAGTGTGCAAAGAAGGCGGGGGAGAAACAAATAATCCATTGGTTGTGTTGAAGACATGGTTCCCCCCCACTCAAGAGCTCAAGAGGGTGTGTTGCGTATGTTCCTTGCAGGGTCATCCTGTTCGTTCGGGGACCACGGCTATGTCATGACCAGGGTGATAGCATGGGCTCTGTGATCACATGCGTCCTGACCTCAAGGGTTGTAATATCTCATGTTACCCGGGAGGTATTCGGCCCCCCGTTGGAGATCTATTATATATTAGCACGTGGTGTTGTGTTCTGCAGGGGGTGTCTTGTACAGAGCGCGCCCGTACTTGAGAACCTCTATGTAGTTTCGGCCGAGCCTGGGTTCTTAGTTCCTATCATAGGGTCATACTATGAATATACAAATGGTCGCCACATAGGATTTAGTGTAGGGGTTCTTAACAGAGCTCATAAATCGTGCTCAATATCTTCAATTTTGATACTTTGTTGATGCTCAATTTCTCAAGGGGCGTAGAAGAAGAACTGTAATGTTGGCTAAACTATGAAACCAATTCGAAAGCACCAGAAATTGCACAACAGACAAGCAAGACCAGTCGGGACGGTATCGCGAAAAACAGAAATCGTTGATTCTCGCACAGGGCGGCAGTAGAGGCTGCTCAAAACATACAGTTCACGCGTCTAGCTCGACACACCTTTCAAAACAAGAATCAAATTCACCTATTCAAAATTCAGGTCAAACGAGCCACATTGGAAGGCACTCAAATAGGGTCGGTGATGCCAGGAACCTGTTGCATAGTGCTACATACCACTAGAGGACATCCTGATGCAGCGGGGGGTGTGCAGTGGCGTGCTCAAATCTGCTTCTGTGGTGGTGATATCGAGGGTCGTAGTAGTGGCCGTCAATCTCCAAAACTCTGCGCAGATGAGACCGACACCCAGCGTCTTGTACTGCTTCGCGTGTGAAGCACCAAGATTGAACCAAGGGGGTGTACCTGTTTCTCTCTGGCCCGTGATACTGACTCCTAGTCTCAGTTGTTACCTCGCATAGCGCGCAGAGGAAGTGGAGGACTTCAAAATATCTGTCGTTGATTTCTATTGACTTGCGGACCCCTCGGGGCCAGTTTATTTGAGTGTACCTTTTTAGGGTAAGTTTGCCTGTGACCATGGGAATCGACCGCGTCAAGTGTTGGATCAGTAAGGACATATGAAGGTACTGGGTAGAGAGAGATCGGAACGGTTTTTAATGTGAAGACAACGACAACAACAACTGCTGGTGCCCGCCGCCACTGACCCAAACCTCCTCAACTGCGGGTTAATAACAGTAGCTGATGCCACTCGCTACTGCTGACAACCCTCCGTTCAGGGGTTTACGGTTCGTGGCGGTGAGCACGGCTGTGACAAATGATGGATTCCGCTTGGCTCCCGTGCAGATTTCGGACTGTTTTCCAAGGCTGCAGCGACCTTCGATATTGCACCTCCAGTGGCAAACCTGAACGTGCCAGCACGCACGACACCTCTTCACGGTGTTCTCCACTGATATTAGTACAAAAGTGTCAGGTTTTTTTCTCCAGCGGGAAAGTTGTTCTTTTTTTGTACTGCAGTATTGGATTGAAGCATGAGAAAGCGTCAAAAATATTTTTCTTGGCCTAACTCCTGGGTTCGCAAATGCGGGCGCGTTTGAATGTAGTGGGCTTGTATTCTCTTGCCGTTGCGTATTTGGTACCGCATGGTATGGAAGTTTCTTTCGCGCATACCCTTGTCCCGACCCGTCATTCAGTACACAGAGTTCTTTATCCATCTACCCATACGGCAAGGGTCAGTGAGTAAGCATCACCTACATTTCTGAATGCAATAGGTGTCCCGGTATAGTGCCGGTTGAATAGTGCCAAAGTCCGGAATAGTGCCGATAAATTTTCTTGACACAGACACAGACCTGAACAGTTTCGAGCCAGATGACCTTCTTCCCAACAAACGCCACAGGGGGGCAGGGTCTAGAGATGAACGCCCGAAAATAGTGGAAATAGAAGTGACGAGGGCAGTGAATGGTGGTTACTACAAGGATGTGAAGAAAACACCCCGAAAACGAACGTGTGTTCAAATAACATATTATAGTAGCCTTGGCAGGCACGTGCAGTTTTCCTCTGTTGCTACCGTTTCTGTTTTCTATCCGGAGAATAGCTCAGCTCCCTCCAGACACCCTCTGACGGGTTCCCAGATCAGGGCTCGAGAACCTTGAATTTTTCGTTTTAACCGCACTGAAACGTATGTCTTTTGGTTGACCAGTCATTTTTCTTGCTTCTGACGGCTTGGTCTTCTCTGTATCTAGTTCTTATCGAAGGAACAGGGGAGTTTGATATCTTCTTCGCCCCTTTTGGTTGCATCTGCTTTTGTTGTGCTCATGTAAGGAGCACTACATCCAGTTGTACATCCTAATAAATATACATGGGGTGCGTGCATGACACCGTTTCTTATGGCTCCACAATGTCGCAAAAAAGCTGCATCTCTGCAACTTTTCTTGCAGCTCTGCTAATGTACGCTCGGTATGGGAGCTAAAAGTTGTACGAAAAGTTCTGCAACTTTTTCTCCAGAGCGAAAAGCTGCAATCTGGCCGAAACGTTTTGAAGCTTTTCTCGAGTCGGGACGGGGCAAGAAAAGCTGCACGGCGGAAACTGTACCGGTTCACGTCAAGCTGCTACCCCTACCGCACACGTAGACCTTCTCCAGCATCGATTGTGGGAAGGCTGTGATCACCGATATCTCGACGAATATTGAACGAGTTGGCTCATGAATGGTACCTGGAAGGAGGGGATGCCATGGACTGTTGGGCAATGCCAAGGTTTGGGGCCGTGAGGTGCCGAATGCGCTGGGAAAAAAGTGTGTGCTGTGCACAACCGTCAACGGCCGCGAGCGGTTTTCAGTTAGATGTTTTTGACCGCCACGGGTTTGGTTATCCACCGATAACTTTCCGAAGGAGGGAGCAACAGCAATAGCAAGGCCGCTCGGTGGGAGGTGGTTCTCTGCTTCATCTTTCATGCCCAAGGTTTGGTGCCGTGGGGTATCGTGCGCATCGGCAAAGACGTTTTGATCGACCCCAAAGTACCCACGTCAGAGAGCGGTTGGTCCAAGTTCGCAGGGATTGTGTGCGCATGGTTTGGTTTTCCAGCGATAACTTTTCGAAGGAGAAGGCAACAGCAACAGCAATGCCACCCGAGGGAGCTAAATAGCTCTACCCAGCAGCTTTCCGGTACCAGGTTAGATGCCTTCGGGTATCGTGAGTGTGGAGAAAACAGGTTGCACCCTCTCCCGCACGCCTTGACCGGTTCTTTCGCGGTGCAACATGAAAGGCGTGTGTCTGCTTCTCGCCGTTGCAAAAAAAAAGAACACGCCACCGCATTCCGCCAGTCCCGTGCACAAAGCTTTCTTCGTCCCATAATCAGCGCGCACAGAAAGTGTTACTGGCAAAGTTCCCGAGCAAAGTTGCAGAAAAAGTTTGCAACTTTCTTGCAACATTGTGGAGCCATAAAAAGCGGTGTGGGCGTCTTTCTTTCGCTGTCGAGGGGTGCCTTTGAGGTTGCCTGAATAGTGCTACGGCCTTCTTGCCACAACAAACATCATTTGATTGCGAAGTGTCTTTTAATCGGGCAGCACGGTCTACGGTTTAAAGGCAGCGGCGATGTTTACTACCTTAGGGTGTGCGCTGAGGTGGGAAGAGAACCACGGTGCACCAAATGAATCTGGTCAAGTTAAGCTTAGCTAAATGTGACTTCGATAGGTTAGCAGCCTCACGAAACTTAATGAAGCCCGCCCACGTTGCCCACTTCAAGATTGACCCGCATCCGTTCGTTTCGTACTCTGTCAGCCCCGCAAAAAAACGGAAGTGCTGCACCCTGAAATCGAACAGTCCTCACGAGTGTCAAGTCGACACTATTTGAGGGATTTTAGACCCTGAACACTGCCGGCTTGGCATAATTCTGAATAGTGCCGGTGGCCGGTATAGTGCCGGTCCACCCCCCTGGACACATACCGGCACTACCGGGACACCTACTGTAAATACCTCACCTAGAGAGTGGGTGTGATAATATCTCAGAGGAGACGTGTACACCCGAGGACGATGGTATGCGGCACACGCTTTCTTTGCTTCGGCAAGATTAGAGCCCAGAGAACTATGACTTTACAACCACTCCTAGAAACGCGTGTGAATGGCAAGCAGGGCTCACCATGACAGCTTGATTCACGGCACTGTGTCCGCAGCGGTAGACACGGCAGCATACAAAGAGTACTGTAGAGAGGCTGAGACCACTCCGTGAAACTATTCACGCCGCCGTGGCCTACATACAGCCAGTGGAGCACGACACTACTGTAGAAGCGTGGCTGAACGCTAGAGGCCAATCTCACCTCTCGCGATTCTCCTACTGCCTCTCTCCGTGTTTTCTCCCCTCTCCCTTGCCCGCTCCCTCCGTCTTCAACGAAAGTGGTTCCCGTGTACCAGTGTTCGATGTTTGGTGGGCAAGGATGGGTGGGCAAGGATGGGGCCCAGCAAACAGCAAACTGGAAATCGCTCAGAATTGTGCCGGACCATGGCAGGTTCCGTGCGGCTGAACTGCTGACGTTTCACATTAACCGCTTGTGCCGGTGCCGCTGTTTCTGGATCCGTTTGGCCGCTCGCGGACCTGAACACATACGCCGGAGAGGGAGATCTCGATTGGCCCATGGTCTTCGACGGAGCGGACATCGTATGCAGAGGTCGGCATGAAGACGCGTTCGTTCCATACATCTGGACCAGCCGCCAGAGTTCATCGCGCCAACAGACCGCGCTCAACGCGCCCACAGAAAACAAGTGCCCACGAAGGGACGGTCCCACGAAAACGCTTATTTGTCTGACGATTTTTATCGCGCGAACCCAATCAACGACCGAAAACACGAGAAATTTATAGTGCTAAAGACATTGGGGTACATGTTACGCTGCCAAGAGCAGCGAAGGAGAGCTTTCTTTCCAATGGGTCCAACGGTGAGCCTGCTGCAAAGAACAGGAATGACGCCACCCCGACCGCGAACAGGTCCACGTCGGGTGAGAGGTTTAACCGGTGTTGAGAGCCCCCTAACAGTTTCCAGCACAGTGACGTGCGCAGACCGGGGTCTCCACAACGCGTTTCATGTAAATTAGCCACATATTGGAAGGTTGTTCAGTACTTTGTCGATGATCCCTCAGGAAAACTAGCAGCAGCGGAGCAGACCTGAGGCAATTCCAGCTACTCGAGAAACCCAGGTGATGTCGCACCACCCACCCTTTGAGCAGATTGGTATCATGAAAAAAACGTGATTTGGCACGTCCAAGATTCATATCAACGGAGAAACAATCATTTCCTTTCAACAGCTATGCCTGGACACTGTTGTCTCTGCTGTTGGGACCCGAAGTCGACCAAGCTCACAGAGGGTAGTCAACGTTGGATGATCAGCAGCACTTTCCCCATCCATTGGGTATTGGCTCCCATCCCGCTTTGGGCAGGATATCAGGAGTCGCGCTCCGTGTGCCCTCTGGAGTTGACATACGAGAACACTTGTGGCCGTGTTGATTGTTTTCACGGTGAAAAAATATAATTGAGTCTTACCTTTTGAGAAGAATCCAGATGGAATGACGTCGATGCCGCCCC
Source organism: Ectocarpus siliculosus (assembly GCA_000310025.1). Lineage (NCBI taxonomy): Eukaryota > Phaeophyceae > Ectocarpales > Ectocarpaceae > Ectocarpus > Ectocarpus siliculosus. Next base: position 2,074,117 of record FN649752.1, read on the forward strand.
ACAAGACTCGGCCCATGCCATCTTCCTTACATTGGAAACCGGGCCGTTGTCCGCTCAGTATGTACGTTCAACATTTCGTACAGGTCCAACTGACGGGAACGCCTACCGAGTGGTTGTACTTAAGGTGAACTGGCAAAAACGGACGAACACCATGCAAACTCAGCACAATCAATGGCAAGGGTGTATCCAATACGAAGATTCTCCACTCATCAAGCCAGCACCCCCCAGACACTCCCAGCGGACCGACATGTTAAACCCCACGTTCTTCGGGACAAAAATGCGCGTTGAGCAAGCCGGATGTCGGGAACAACTCGTGCGCTGCTAGTGATCACGATTCATGTGTGCTTTATGCGGTTGGGCTCTACGTTCTACGTATCCTCATTCGGATGATCATGTCTTGGCGGATCGCAAATCGCAGGAAAAGGTCCGTCAATAGCTCGCGGAAAGAGGTATCCCCAGGCAAACCGCATGCACCTATACTTTCCATAGGGAAGCTAAAGTCGATACCCCTCGCCCGGCCGAAAATCTCCAACTCCAAAGGTGGCTACCCAGGTGTGGACAATAGCCTTCACGACCCGAGATAGGTAGACATGCAGCGGCTGCATGTAACGTCATGGTTGAGAGCGCCCTCAGCAGCGGGTGTGTTAATATGTCGTTCCAATACCAACTAAGGAACCTGTTGACATGAAGCTTTGACAGCCGATTCCCCGCCAACGTCCTCCCCCTAGCATAAGGAACAACACTACACAGCACTCCCGGCCAGAACACGCGAGCTACCACACGTTGTGTTCTGTAGATTCCAAATTGCTCGCGCAAAACTCCTCACATTAGTCCATCCGCAATGCTAGCCTTTACGCATGGACCAGATGCCGACCCCGATGTACCACCCAGGTACGTTACCTCTCAGTCGAATGGCGAACATCAGATACTGTGTAGACAAACGAGCAGTAAGAAGTTAACGAATGTTTTGGACGATCCCTGACAGAAACCTCAAAGAGCACATAATCTCATCAAACCCGGAACAGCCGCATCAACGTAGACTACATCGAAAAGGAAAAGTTTGCGGTGTCATCTTCGTGCCATCAACCGACGTGAGGAATAGCCAGTAATTTTTGGTGCCCATGCAAATTCTCGGATTGCTCGTGACGGTACTGAGGTTTGCAGCAACGAATTTTCGTATGAGTAGTGTGGTGGTTGTTTTGTTTGTTACAACGTTGTGTGAAGATGAGAACGACACTACTATCCGGAAAGACGCCAGGAGAGAGCCAGGCGGGAAGAACGAGAAGCTATAGCGGTAGACTTTGTGAAGAGAAGCCAATGAGAGAGGGCAGAGGCCGGGTGGTTAGGGATGTGGAGTGGACAGCTGTTCGTCCTCGTCTTGTTCTTTTGTTCTTCACGCTACGCGTGATGACTGGTCGATGACATCTCGAGTACATATATGAACGTGTTTACGTGTCGTGTGGCTCGTCCTTCCTGGTCTATTTACATTAGAGGGGGCATTGAGGGTATTCGACGAAGTTTCTCTCGGCAGCAGCACTGCTGTCCATCCTCATCTACTGTATTCCGCCCACCTCTTGGAATATTCTGTCGCACACCAACACTAAACATCCATCTTCGCTTACACCGATGGTTGCCTAGGATGCAGTGAAGGTGTGGAATGCGCGATGGGTTGGCCCATTGCAAAAATTGATTGCAGTCCGTCCTACATAGGCAGTTGTTTTTCTTTTGTCGGTAATATTTGCAGTATCCAGCCACACCACAGTATCTCTTGGGTGGCAACCTTCAACACCACTATGTAACATCAAAGTTTCGTAACAACAAAGCAAACGTATGGCGGATCTTGCTGATGATATGTTCACCACGCATATCATGCGTTGGCAAATCAAGGTTCCCACCAAGAAACACCAAAGGCACCTCACAACACGGAAGGATCCGCCACACGACCTTGGCGAGCCTTCCATATCCTAAACCCTGATGAGCTGATGACGTACATCGATATACTGTTAAATCATTCATTTGCTCTTGCGGCAATTCACTTGGCGCTTCTGTGAGGTCGCCCCCGCCCTGAGGTTGGAGTGCAATTCTAGCGGGGGAATTATTCATTCGTGAATATTAGTTTTCACACGACAACTTCACGGTGACGAAGGAAAACGATATCTGGACCCTTCTCGTAAAAAGCAATAAAGGGGAGCACCGCCGGAAACAAGGAGGGGCTCCTATTCACCAAATGTTGTTCAATACTCAAGGACAACGCCAGCGAGATTCACTTTATTAACGTCACATACGCACCGCGGTCGGCGCGAGCCAACCCGCGGATTCGATCTTGTGCGAAGGCGGTTCTCTTGTGTTTCGGCGAACAATAGTGAACAAGTAACACCTGATCTCCACGCAGCCATGATTCCTTGCCGCAGGTGACGGTTCTACACAGAAGGCCTTCTCACTCTCAGGCGCACAAAAACCAGCTTCAAGATCACCATTTGCGACCGCTGTGGCTGAAGAAGGTCACTCATACAATTGTATTCTCCAATTGTATCGCAGCTTGCCTCGGGCAACCGTGCTGGTCCTCCAGGAGTTCTTTTTTTAGGTGGTATGCACTGCTGCAGGTGTGAGAAAAGGAGGTCGATAATAATGTGGTAAATGCACGAAGAATGCTGATAGATGATGATATTTGATATCATGGCATATTTTATCAATGGTCGTCCCAAAGCCGACCTGCAGAATGATATTTTCTACAAACCAACAAACAACCAATAGAAACGCGCATGCCGCAACATCGCACGAACGACGCTCCTTTCTGTCAAAGCTTGGCCTACCGTTTCTATTACCATATAGTCTATGCCTCTAGCAACCTTAAGGTCTCTATCTCAAAAAGGCGCGACAAAATTGACACACACACCCAAAAATTACTCGAGACCAGAGAACATATTATGCCGCCAGTTAAATTCCCTGAAGGCGAAGGTAGTCGAAGCCCCTCTATTCGCGTGCGCGAAAAGTCAAGAACAAATAAATGTATGAACCACCAAACGCGGCGGCGGAATAAGCAGCCTCCGCGGGGCAGGCCCCGACCCTGTCGTTGGCAGGCTGATCCCAGCCTCGAAGTGGATAGTCCCGTTGTAGATTGGAATTTGATGGCAGGTAGGCACCTATATGCACGCGCTAGTTGTTCGGAAGTTATTGTACAATGGATTTGAATGGATGCATATTTATGGCTTGGGTGCGTTCGACGAGGAAAGAGAGAGTCATCAATCATCATCTCGTCGTTGTGTGCGTGCGACATGCGGCGGAATAAACTCCGCGAAAGGCTGCAGCGGTGTGGCCCGAACCTCCCGCTGGCCGGCAAAATTGGTTGACGCACCGCTATTCCAGCGTTGGGACTTACTTGTCAATTCAGCTAGCTGTAGATTGGACGGGGCTTCAATTTGGTGGAGGATAGGCAACGTTTTGACTCAACTTCATCGAGATCGGAGCAATGCGGTGCGGGAAGCACCTGCTGCATGCTCGCGTTTCGTGCTTGAGAAGGCCGGTCAGCGCAACATTCTAACCTTAACGCGGAGGCCCCAATCAAGCTGAAACTTGCGGAGGGTGTCTAAAGTAGTGCAGGACGGCCGATGGTCTGATCCCTCGCGCCTAGGGCGTTCAGGTCAAAAAAGTGCGTGGTTCGGAGCTTCGGACTGAACGTGATCATTCATTCACAATTTGTTTTTACAGTAGGGGGCCCGATATAAGGCGGTGTGAATAAGGCGGTTGTCCGATATAAGGCGGCTGAAATTGGCGCACACAACTCAGACCCGATATAAGGCGGCACCGCCTTACATCGGTAATCTCCCTGTATAAGGCGGTAACCACCCAAGTAAAATCCTATGTAAGGCGGTGATCATCTTCGCATCACTACGCCCCTCTCTGAAACACCTGCACCTTTGTGGCCCAAGACATGGTCAACACGACGCCCTGGCTTAACGGAATACAACCCTACTGTAGGCGCGCACACACTTTTTGTGTTCGGCCGCACGAAACCGTATTTTTTTACGCGGAGGAATTCGATGCGAACGAGCGCGGACTTTGCACACACGCCGTCGGCCCGGAGCATGCACTGAGCCGTAGTCCCATTTGATCACCGCTTGAAGTTGAAACAACACTCTGGCGCGCGCACATACTTTGGTTTGGACACGTTTTTCGTCTACTCTACAAGAGCCTTGTGCGGCGGTATTGTTGGATGCAGATGTACATTCTGCTGTACAGGTCGTACGGCATCAGATGTACACGTACATACCGCTGCAAACAACACTCAAACAATTGCAAGCAATCTTGCTCGTTCTACACGCGTGAATGCATGACGCGTGACCATTTCTTCCACTCAGCGACGCGCCGTGAGGTGATGCCCAATACGCTGAAACCTCATTTCTTCATTTGTCTTAAATAAGGCGGTCACCGCCCTATTGGGCCAATCTCAGACCGTGTGTAAGGCGGTTACCGCATTATAAACGTATAAGGCGGCTGCCCGATATAAGGCGGTTTCCTTCACCACGCACTACACCGCCTTATATCGGGCCCCCTACTGCCGTTCTGTGAGAACTCTAGAGACCGTAACGGTCTCCTAGAGGAAAAAAAATGAATGGAGAATTCGACTACTGCGTGTAGGACGGGGAAGGAATTTCAGCGAGGTTCATACATGAGTGATGCCCTGGAAAACACGAGTTTGGACTTGCGGTTGGCGCGTTCAAACCGACAGGCCAAGAATCCATGTACCTTACGTGTGAACGACATCCGGAATAGTTGTGCTATATGCTGCTCAACGGATCTAAAAACAGGGAGGATATCCCGTACACATCCAGAGATTTGCGTACGTAACTTTGTACTGCCGCTGTGCATGCCGTTCGCAAATTCGTGGCTGTTGTTGCATACTGTTTCCTTACATAGTGTGGTTCGACATGGCTATTGAACAAGAACACAAAACTCGCGGGTGGGTCAAACAACAACTACAACGTACTTGGATCAATACCCACTTATTCCACAGAGAGAAGAAAGCCAAAAACTGTGGCTGCTTGCTGTGACGCCCCCATACTGCAGACGTAGGGGCGCACGGATTCCAAGAGATACCGTGCGGGTGAACGTGCAGGGCTAACCTAACGAAGATATCTTCGTACTACAACGCCCGCCCCCCGGAACGGCACTTCTCGATGCCAGTTGACTATTAGGTTTTCCTACACGCCTACAAGGGCGGGAAAACCTCAACCCCTTACCTTGTTCCCCCAAGTAATTCCATATCACCATTTCCTGCACGCGTTCTCAAAAGATGCGGGCACGACGAGGTTTCAGCGACACAACGAGAGGCCATGTACATCGGTACTTCCAAGACTACTTTTCGGGATTTTGGTTATACACACTCAGGCTGCCGCGCAACCGAAAGCAGTGAAGCAAAAGCCTTAAAATCGGTGGCGGAGTATGCTACTCAGCTTGACGCCGTTCGTGCACAGATGTCACTTTCCCCATGCCCCTAACACAACCGTTGTTTCTTCCTGCCTTCCCTTTACCGCCTCAAGCTCGAGGTGCCCCCGCTCGCGGTACCACCTACGGCGGCAGCGGTCGCCGCCGTCTGGGTCTGGAAAACACTCGCCACGTGCCTCTCTATCGACGTCTGCATATCAACGAGTAGGTCTCTCAGCCACTTGTCGAAGTCACCCTGTCCCTGGCCAGCACCCCGGCCGCTACCCCCGCCCCCAACGTCGCGCTTGTCTTCATCCTCGCTCTGTGCCAAGCTTTCTTGGTGGTCGACGGCTGGGTCATCGACCGCCGCCGCCGCCGCCGTGGGCATCACAACCGGAGATGATGCCGCCCCAAGTTTCTTCTTGTCGCTGCCGCTTCTAGTGCTGGTGCGATTCAAGGGCGAGGACAGGGACACGGATGCGGTCGGAGGAATCCTAGCACCCTTGGTGGGAACCCTGACGCCACCGCCGCGGCCACTGCTGCTGTTGCTTGCCGACGGCGACGGCAGCGCCGGTGGCGCCGAGCCTCCTTCGGACCCCGGTTGCAGGAGGACGCGGGTGAAGCGCGGCAGCACCGACTCCTCCACGAACGCGCGGATCCTTTCCTCCGGGAGGCCGGAGCAGAAGGAGCGGCTGCGGTCGTCCAGGTTGATGTTGACGGTAGGCGCTACCACGCACAGGCGAACGCAGTTGTTGAGGGCGGCTTTCAAGGCCTTTCGGTGAGTCGCGTCCGCGGCAGCCGCCTAAACGACGGCGGAGAGGGGGCCAGGTGTACGAGTGAGTGTTGGGGGGGTTCCAGCGGGTGAGTTTGCTTCGAGGTATCCGATTTTTCGAGGGAGCTAAGGAAGGCTTGGTATTGGTTTGTTGCGAACGGCCCACTCTTTCGTCTCCCGCGTTGTTGTCGAGACCGTTGTTGCTGAGAAGGGCGTCGCCAGATAAGTTGGGGGTACTGTAGAAACCGGTACGTTCTACAGCAGGGGTGCTATTGGCTGTGATCCCGAGGGCCGGCACGCTCCTTCCACAAGCGCTACGTTCACCCCTAGCCTCCTTCTCGTGTGTTATTGATACATATTATGTTTGCCAAATTTCATCATTCCCGCACTCTGCTGACTTTCGCACGGTTCCTTTTTTAGTCCCCGGCATTAGTCTATATCAGCCAGCAAGGTAAAACTCTCTCTCTCGATCATCTCGCCTGCGATTCCGAGTGCCTCCGCGCCGCCTTTGCTGCCGCCAATTCCCCCTTGGTCTTGCCGGCGCCGGCCCTCTCCCCCGCCACCTTCCTCCGCAGGGCTACCACTGTGCGATCCGTCTGCTCTCGCGAGGCCCTCTCGGACTCGAGGGCGGCCCGAGCGGTTTCGAGCTCTTTCGCCGCCTGTCCCAGGAGGCTTTCCTTGGAGAACAGTTCATCCTGCAACGCCTGTTGCTGCTCCAACGCTCTCCGAGCCTGTACCCACCCATGGAATTAAAGTGTTGTGAACATTAACGTAAGATCGTTCGAACCTTCGCGCACCTATCCTACCCCGAGTTTGACCTCTTGTGAGCAGAGAAACCAAGTTCCGAGGTGTAAGGTTCAGAGAGCTCGGGCAACATGTTTTCTGTGGAGAGATGATGAAGGTCGTCGAGCTTCGGGCTTGGTGGGTTTGAGGTTTACTGTGTAAACCATTGTAAACACCAAGAATTGTGAGTGTCGGTTCGAATCCAAGCTGGGACACTATTGAGGCACCAACATTAGTTTCCACAAGCAAGACCCGTTGGATCACTCAGTCAGCGCAAATCTGCGCTGATTAAGTGGGCTAATGGGTAAGCCTTTGAATAAACGGCGCTGACTGAGCGGTCTAATGGGTTAGCTAACCTGCGCTGACTGAGTGGTCTAATGTGTAAGCCTTTGCATAAACACGGGTTTGATACGCGGTCCAACTCTCGGGTCCGTTCAGGGGAGAGCGGTCCCCCGACAGAGCGAGCACCCGACCCAAACGTACTCGAAGGGCGAGCAAGTGTGGCACACGCAGGACAGAACTGCATCTCTCGAACAGAACGCGTTTAGTACGCTCTCGGGAACACTGAAAATCGCCGCCCCCCCCGCGCCCGCACGCCCTCACCTGTCCCTCGTGTTCAGTGGCTTGGGTTCTCGTGCGGTCCAGGTCGGCGACCAGCCGCTCCATCTACGGAAGGAATCGATTGTTCGCGGCCGAACGGTGGCAGCTGGGTGCATTAACCATCACGGGTTTCCTCCAGAACATGACTGCTTCGAAAGCACTATATTCATTAGCGTCTGGACTTCAGGTACAGTCGTTCAAAAACCGGCAAGAAGATGCTTGTGTATCCTCTCTGTTTGTGTCTGTGCTCTGCGTCAAGCAAGGTTCTCGGTGGGTTGTTACTGTTCGTGCCTCTGGGGTTCCCACTAGAGTCACATGAACGGCAAGGGTGCCACTGTTGGTGAGAGGACTAGAGGGAAGCCCGGAGCTTTGGGGAGAGGAAAACTCTCCCTCCCTTCCTCATCCGCTTCCCTTTTTGCACTGGTGCAGGTTGTTGTTCAGCTCGCATGCGGGGTTCAATACCAGGAAATCGACCGAGTTGGTCGGTGCTACATATGCGAGGGGGCGATTTTTCCTCTTTATGTTCTGTCCTTTGGTTGTCTGGGCGTTTTTTGTCTGGGCTTCAGGACGCAGCGGTGCAGGGTCCCCTTTGGTGACATGGCCTGTATCGTCTGGCGCCGTGTTGGATTAGTAGACAATTCCCTCAACCATAAAGTGGCAATTGAAGCAGCACCCGCGCAAACACACCAAATATATTATGCATACGCATGCACGATATTTCGCCCTCAACACCATGTAAACCAATCGAGTCTACACGATTGTCGCCTGGCTTGGCGGCCAGAGAGACGCGCAGGGAGATGAGGGGGGGGATGGGAAAAGAGCTGCCGTGTTTATTATAGAACAGGTGAATGGGTTAGGTTCACGTTGCTGAAAGCACAGTAAGACTTCAAGGCAGCGTAATACACTCGGTTGTGAACTCCATACTTTCTGCCCTACAGATGAATACCTCGGCCCCGGCCTTCTCCTTCGCCCTCGTCTGCCCTTCCGCTTGACTCGTGAGCGCGTCCACTTTCTCCTGCATCTCGATCGCCTTTGCGTGTGCGCCGCTGGTCCTAACAATTTCCCCCTGGAGGCGTTTGAGCTGTGGGTTTGTTTTCCGTGGCGGCGATGAAACGGAGTAGGCGAGAAAACCGGGGCGGGGTCAGCTTCGTAAGGCAGTGGGGGGCCAAACCTTTTCATTCAACGCGCGGAGGTCTATAGCTTGCGACAGCCTCCTTGGGGTGCACGTTAAGGGCATGTTTCACCACGCAGGTCTTGAAATTCGACTTTTCACAGTTTAGAGGGAAAATGTCGTCGGAGGAAAATACTTTTTTGAGCGCACGTGTGGCCAGAGCGCTAGTGACTGCACGACAGGGCCGGGTGGGGGGTAACGGCGAGAGTGAGTCTGCTTCGGCGCTTGGATGTATACCGCCGTTGCCTCCAAAACGTGTGTTCTTGTCGATTGGTTTCTGTTAAGGCGTGCAGCATATCCACCTTGCTACATGTCAGCGCTGACTTGTAGCTTAATAGTTTGGTTGCATAAATGTGAAAAGACTGTTCACAAGTCGAGAAAGCAGCGACGGATAAACACTATAGGCAGTGAACGCGCCGCGGACGTCTGCTGTTGCTTCGGTTTGAGGGGTTTTAGTGCGAGGGGTATAGTCCAAACCATCGAACACAGGCGGACTGAGAAGAATATTGTTGTTGTGTGGAAATACATGAATTACCACCCCTGTTTTTCATGGGTCTTGCGTGGGAACGATGTCGTGGCACATGGTGGTCATCGCCATCCAAACAAGCCTTAGGACGTATTTCCGTGTTTTCGTGATTCAGTGTGGCATCTATAGATCGTACTCTTCGTCTTCGAATGTGCCTCACTCTGCGATTGCGGTTACTCCTGTTGAAGCAATAATCTGAACAAAAACTTCGAAGCTCTACGTCCCACTGGTACTACCGGTTTCGATGCCGTCCGTAGCATACCAAGCCAATCTTCCCGCCTCTGTCTTTGGATTCCTTACATGTGTGTGAACACCGACAAGCAGAATCGGCGTTATCGGATTTGTCTCCCATGAAAAAACACTCACCCACCTCGCGCTGGAGGTTTCTTCAACCCGCCTCAATTCAAAGCAGCCACCCTCTCCACCGAGTAGCAATCCTGCTCTCTCGTCAGAACCTTCAGCTCACCTCTCGTTGGTGTTCGCTGGCCCGTACGTGCGTATGCGCAAGGCCTTGTGTGCCTTTCTTGCAAACATCTCATGAGAAACTGTGCACCCGTTCACTTTTTCGCCGACGGTATGCCCTGGCCAAGACCAAGCTACTGTATGTTGCAGAAGATACCACACCCCCTGGGCCGATTTTCAAAGCTTGATTGCTCCACGGCAAAAAGCATGCCGATTGTAGCAAACGATACATTTTCGGAAAGTTCTCGACGCGACGGTTCCAACGCCGCCATTTTCAGCACCGTCGCTGTTCATCCTGCCAAGAAATGGAGCTTTGAAAATCGGCCCAGGGGGTGTGATGTCTTCTGCATGTGCACCTACGGTTGTTGTCCGTACTCCAGGGCATGCTTCCCTAAGCCTCACGTACCAGCTCAGACATCGCTCACCTAGTCTGGCTGGTGTTCTCACAAAGATGTTCCACCCTAATCACGCCTAATGATGTTAATACATACTTCTTGAAAGGTTTCCTCGTGCATTGCTCGTGCTTTTGTGCCACCCGCTCCCATTACAGCCCCCACCACCACCACCACCACCCTCTTCTGTGTTTTTGAATCCGTCTCTCCTTAGGATCGCCCACCTCTTCTTGGTGCTCTTGAATCCGCCTCATCAGCCCGTTAACCTTGGTCGCCTCGCCCAGCAGCCGATCGTTCAACACGGAGCACTTTCGGCACGGAGGCGGACCCTCCCAATCCCACACCCCGCTACTACTGCTGCTGCCAGTGCCGCTCGTTTTCCCCAGCGCCCTCCTCAACGATGCCGACGAGGGTGATTTCGATGGCGAAAAATTAGCATCGTGGTCACTGTCGCTTTTGTTGAGGTTCACCTGCCATTCGGGTAAAAAAAGCGAGCCGGTTGTCGCAACGGTCGGGCTTCATTGTAATAATATAGGCGCCGGATTTTTGGGAACCACAGGGTTCGAGTCAGGCTCCCCGATTGCCTCAATGTTCGTCATGTTCCAGTTGGAAAACAAATCAGTAACTGACTACTGTGTGTCGGGGAAAATGCTTGTTGATCCAAGTGCTTCATTCTCTCGCGAAAAGCTGTCCTAGTCTTTGGCGCGCACGATTTGAGGCGGTGAAGAGTGCCACGGTACGAGAGATTTTCGCCACACCTCATCGTCCATGCTGTTCTTCCGTGCGCGACTATGCTCTGCTCCTACAGCCGCCCCCAAGCTCCTCGCGTCCCGAAAATCGGCAAGGCGAAGCTCTCGCTCCAGTTCCCGCACCCTGGACAAGAGATTTTCGCGAGACGGCGCTTCGCCGGCATGCCCATCGTTCCGGCTGCTTGAACTGCTCCCCCCTCGTTCGCCACCACAACCGGCACTGGTGGTCAGCATTTGGGGAACCAACCTCCGTTCCTGCTCGCCAGATGTTGTTGTTATTGCTGCTGCTGTTGCTCCTCCTGCTAATGATGGTGACGACAAAGATAGTTGAAGGCCGAGCTGAGCCGTGTAGTTACCACTTTGGTTCGGCCCTCGCCGTCGGGTGGCCTTGGTCAAAGTCAGCTGCTTGATCACGTGCTCTGCCCGGAAGAGCGACCCCCTCAGGTCCCGGCACTCAACGCGGGACCGACGCAGCGCCTCTCGCACCTGCAATTAGGTGTTGTTCGATGGCTTTCGCGTTTCGTTCGAGAGGCCGAGTGCGCTAGAATCCAAGCATCGGGCGTTCGTGCAAGCTTGGAAACGCTCTCCTCCCCACCCTATCAGGTAATCACACCACCGGGTTGACGGAACATTTGCAGTCGTTTGGTACCGCAGTCTAATTTTTTCCGCGCAGATACCAACCAAATTTGGTCGTAGCGGGGATTCTCCGGCAAACGCTTCGAATATGTGTCTTCATTTGGACGGTACATTGAGTTATGGCCTATTGAAAAGAGTCACCCCTTCTTATACCAGGCCATACCGTCCACCTACAGCGCAGTACCTTATGCTGGAGCAGCAATACCCCCCTCCGATCGAGCAGCAGCCCCTCCCCACCCACCCTCTTCCCTGAAAACAAAAAAATGTGGCGTTTATTCGCTTGGGTGCTTCTAAGCCCCGTAGAGTGTGCCAACATGCCTACGCCACGTCAACTACGAGCTATTCCGCATTGTCCAAACTCCACGCCTAACCCACAAACCTGCAGACACCCGCCACAGGATTTCCCCCCCGCCCCCCCGCCGCCACCGCCGTGCTGACCATTTCGGCTTGAATTTGAGCCCTTGAACTGCGCGCCGCCTACGAACCGATTCCCGCCCTTGAACCCGTTCATGAGCGCCGCTTGCAGCCGATTAATCTCGACCTTCAGAACATTGGGATCGTTGCTCGACGCGACGGAAGCTCCTGCGCTACTGGCGCTATTGCCCCCTTTGAAGCCGCGACCACCGTTGCTGAACGTCTCGCTGGTGCTACTGCTGCTACGCCTCAAGGAGCTGGTGGTTTGAGCCCTAGGTTGAGATTGGGCGCTTCCTAGGGAGTCGCTACGAGGTATGGAAAAGGCGGAGCCTGCGTTTCCGCCACGACCAGAATCGCTCCGACGTGATCTGTTGCTGTTGTTGTTGTGATGGGTGTTCGTGTTTTGGTGGTGCTGTTGAGGTGAGGTCGGCGCGGCCGTTTCGGGCGAATCCATTCCCGCTGTTACAGGCGCGCTGGCAGAGCTGGTGTGGCCTTCGCGCGAGGACGACCATCTGGGTACTGTCTCGGCGGTGGGGGCGGCGACCGATGACAGCTGCTTGTTGTTATTGCTGCTGCTCGATCGATCTAGTTCTCCATGTGCACTGGCGCTATTCACGCGCTTCGGCTGTTGATAGTGTTGCTCGCTTGCCGAAAACTCTTTCTGTCTCGCCATGTCCTTGCCGTGCCTGGGTGAGTATGTGGAACGCGGCTGCAGGTTTTAGGAACGAGTACGTGGCTGGTGTTCACTACATGTAGGTTGAACCTGTCTCGCGTTGACAATGAAAGGATGAGCCGCAGAAGAATGCCTTTTTGGGTTCGCCCTTCCTTGTGAGACGCCAAGGCCAGAGGGAACGTAGAAACGGCGCAGCGGTAGTGAGACGTAGCCACGTATCTACATACAGTATGTTGAGCTATCGTATCACTAGTACATACCAGCCTAATCACGCACTCTCTACCTATTTGTTCGGCTCTTGCTACGCTTTAAGTGCTGTACAGTGTAGGCACTCCTGGTTGCTTACACACAGCCAGACGTTCGACTCGTTCTACGCGTTCTACGCATATGCGGCGAGGTACCAGTGAACACCCAGTTCGCTCAGCATGACCACAGCAGTGTTTAGCCCGCACAGAAACTTCCAGCAATACTACCGTAGACATGCATATTATGGTTACCTCGGCGCCGGCTGGTCCCCGTTTGGCGAGGAGGGTAACGGCGACGAAGAGGCCAGGAAAAGGCCGGGAGAAGCCGACGACGACAACTGGCGGGTATGAGACATGCTTGTCTTCGGCCTGGGCACAAGGTTTACCGCTTTCGCCTCGAATAGGCGGTTTGCCGGCACTGGAGAGGCACCCCCGAAGGCCGCAAGTGAGTTGAACGAACCCCTTTGGTGCTGCGTAGGGGAATCATCGTTGTTCAACGGTGGTAGCGGAGAAACCGGCTGGGTTGTAAACATGATGACGTCCGCTGTTGTTCCTCTCTCTAACTTTGACCGGCACGGCGAGACGATAGCGTGTGTCTCGGCATCCAAGAATTTACATACAATCGTCTGCCTCGTTTATGGGATGGCACATGCCTGCCCCATCAATAGCTTACTAGTCTAGCCCCACCAATAGTCTACTGCTCTGCTGCCCGAGCGGAGAACCGAGAACCGGACCAGATGAACATGCTTTTCGCGGTGAATTCGGTGACGTTTCACGAGAAAGTCGTGCCCTGCAACAGAAAACGCCGCACAAACCAACGGCGGAGGTGGAACTCTTCGTGGGGGGTCCGTCAACAAAGGCAGGGACACCATATACGGGTGCGAACCAATGCTGAAAAAGACAAAAAAAACGACCTGCTCTGTTCTCTTGTGCTGCACGCTGTGCGTGCTGTGCTGTGCGCTGTACACTCACTCGCACAACCCGCGACAGCGGTGCTCTCGCAGCTCGAGCTGGCGCGCAAGTAGAGGCATGCCCCCTGGCCAATGCCACAGCCACCGCTACTGTGATATCGCGGAATATGGAGGCAGAGCTGGGCGCACCTGGTGTTGCTGAGGCCGGCGGAGGAGACGGGATGATGGGGGGGAACGTAATACAGAGAGCGCCGCGAGAAGCAGCCGCCGCAGCAGCAGCTGCGGCTTGGTCGGACGCCCGTCCGCTCTCGGAGCAGCTACCGACCTACCCGGCTACTTGTGTTCTGTCCGCTGTGCTCGTGACGGTCAGTACGGGAAGAAGCTTTGCGCAAAGTGCAAGCATTCCATATGGGAGGATGCATACATAAAGTTACACAAACCCCGCGTTGAGATCGGAGAATCCGCCATTTCCCTCCTGCGACGGATTTCTGTACGTATATTGCTTATCAACCCGTTCTATGGAGCTTTAGCTTGCGTATCACACACTCTGTTGAGCTCGCGGAACACCTTTGGTGTGCAATGTTTTGCTGGCACTATTTGGGTATGCGGCAAATAAAGTCGATGTTGATGTTGCTGGCGAGCGTCGGGCGTAAGTTGCGGCGGTATGCAAAGTGGTTGTTCAGTAATTGGGTCTGTCTCCAGCTGTAGATGTCTACTGCTGTAGACAACTAAGAACGAACTCCCGGCTCACGGAGTCCCGACCGTCAGTACCACATGAGCAGAGGACATCGCGGACCAGCAACATGCACGTTGACACTCTCAGATTTTACTGCTGAGGCCGTATGCATGCTACTTGATACTACCGAAAATCACAAGCCAGGTAAAAAATTCCGCAATTAATTCTGGATCCAACCCAAATCATTGATTCATCCCCAGTCCCCTGCACTGCGGGATCGTCAAAGGCAGCTACATGGTGGTGTGAGATATGATACTTCCTGTCCGCCCTCAGTCTTCGGTAGATTGGGTCTGCGAAGGCGGAAGTGCAGCAGTTCAAGTAGAGGATGAATGTTTTGGGCCCATGTGTTGCGGACCTTTCGAGCCGCAGCTGCAGCCGGCGACAGCAATCCAAGTCTCCAGCATATCTGAGCGTACCATCGCGCACCTACCTGCTCCATGCTGCCCTCTTATAACAGGCACAAGGGGATTTTGGGTCGGCACTCCGACCATTGGGCAAAATAATCTCTTGGGAGACCCCGCCGTGTCGGCTGTATTTTGTCATGAAACTACAGTGAGCCTGTGGAAATATTTCTCTTGGTTTGAGAGTAGGGTGTGCGGAGGATCAAACAAACTACTTACCTAAATGCCGGTGAGACAAGCAAGGGACTTTTTTCAACCAACGGACTTTTTGTTGCTACCCAACGCGCTCCAACTGGTATTTTTATATACTCCGTCGGGCAGGGCTTCAGCAGTGGCACAGCAAGCGATTTCGTGGATCCATGGCCGGTACAATTTGGGAGGCCACTGCATCAGCCCCCCCCGGTGTTGTTGATATTCTGTAAGCAAGGACTCATGTTACTTTTGCGTCAGCTCTCCAACGCTTTTCTCTCTAAAATACCAGCCTGGCACATAGTTCCGCACTACGGAATCTGACAAGAAGCCAGATTACCATTCGTTCATGTTCTGTGTGGGGCACATCGTTCCTTTACGCGATAAAGGTCTACGGCATCTAATAAAGACGCCAATATAGGTGACCATTCGTTGATGTTCTGTGTTGTTTCAATAACGATATCACCGCTCCCGTGTCTCCCAAGGGGACACGATCGAACAACCAAACGCCCCTTGTGTGTCTGATGATCTACCTCGAACAACCCGAAATGTGAAAACGACGACGACAACGATGATGGAATCTCACGCAGACCCCCCCCCCTCTACGACACAAACCCCAAACGGCGCCTGCGGCGGAAATTTGCAGGTTTTCCTTGCGATGTGGAGGAGGCGTGTGTCGGCGGCCTCGATGGGGTCGAGCTACCGGAACCTCTTGGTGCGGCAGGAATGGTGGCGGGTGGTGACGGCCGCCGTCGCTCACGGCGGGCTGCTGCACCTCGCGTTCAGCATTTCCTCCCTCTGGTCCTGCAGGTGAGTGTGTTACTGCTCTTTGATAGCGGGGTTGGTTTCCAAGCGCTTGCTAAGGCTTTTGTTGCGTCGTTTTTTGTGTCGTTGTGGGTTTTTTCTTTCGCCGTTGTATCGTTATCCGTTGCGCTCCACTGTAGGCTTGTCAACCTTTTCCATGCCCTTTTTTCCCGCGGATTCCACCGGCTGTGTGGCCTCGCTGGATGTTTTGGCTTTCTCGTTTCTAGTTTCAAGGAGAAGAACACTGCACAAGCACTACGAAGCAGGCGGGAAACGGGAGTGCGTTTGTTCGCGGAATGTGGGGGGTGTTTGTGGGTTTTTTTCACCCTTTCCTGTTTTTTTTCACCCTGCCCCCCCCCCCCCTGCCCCTTCTTTTGCTCTCCTTGACGAAAACGATTGGCTGGGCTTCTCAGGAGGATTGAGACGGAGCTTGGCTCTTGGGGTTACCTGTTAGCTTCGGCGCACTTCGTTGTCCTCGCTGAGGTGTTCGAGAAGATGTTCATGCACGTCCTGCTTAGAACCGGCCGCGTTGTGTGAGTCTCGACGTGTTTTCGCTGGCAAATTTCGTCTGGCAGCAGTCCTACTTTATTAGCTGTTCCTTGTTGTGCTTTTTTTCTCAATTATTCGATGTACAAGGCTGTCGCGCTGGACCATACATATCTATGGTCAGTTGCAATGCTACTTGCTAGTTTAGTATTTGCCTTGTTTGGGGTAAGATTGCGATCAGGCTATAGTTTACTTTTCGTTGAGTGGCTTTTATTTGTGAAGACAAAAACAACAACAACAACAACAACAACGGTGTTGATTTGCACTTATCTCGTCCGGCTCGTTCAGACGTAACAAGCTGTGTCTAAGTACTATGTCCGAGCGGCAGATGGATGTGCAATAGCAGTTGTGCTGTTATGTTCTGTAGAGTGTTTCTGTTTCGATGGGGCTATAGGGGAAGTCTTTTTTTTTTTTGGGGGGGGGTAATGGCTTTATGTTGTTCGTCACGTCAGTCACCAAACTATCACCAATACCATCAGCCACAGAGGACATTGGTACATTCATGTCACGCTCTGATGATGAGGCGCACGCCGAGTGCCCTGGTCGCTGAGAGGAAGGCCGAAGATGACCGCGCCTCGAAGTTTTTCTTGACGACCCAAACAAAAGACAAGAGGGGCAGAGACAAGCCTTCAGGAGGGGCCGAGGAACCATCTCAAGCAGCTTGTTATTGTGACGAAAGCTGAACTCGTGTGGTACGTACGGCAGCCGAACCCTACTCTCAAAGAGTGACAGTTCTCTCTCCCAGAGAGAATTGGCGGAGATTTCGTGTCGGAGATCACGTAGATTTGTTCCTGCCGCACGGCCACGTCTTTGAGAAGCTGGGGGGGGGGTGAATTTTGACGTTCGCAACGAACAATTTGTTCTGGGCATTAAATACGGTTGCAGCCGTCGCTTGCGTGCGTCGCAGCGGCTACCTTCGATCGAAGATCATGTGTCTTCTTTCTGTCTCGACTGGAGACCACGAGGATGAGTGGTGCCAAGAGCGAGAGCAAGACAAGCAATAAACACCATGTAAGACGCCACCCCCACCTCGCCACCGATTCTAATCGAAACGCCTTCTTCCCTTTCGCTCCCCTGCGAAACCTTCCCGCCGGACAACAACGCACCACAATCTTGGCGTGGGGATGAACCAACCCTCAATGCCGCCGGAACGACAAACAAAACAAAGCGATGAGGTTTCGTGCGGATATTCCGGGGTCGTCTTCGCGTGGATAGTGGTTCTCTCCTTGAGGCCAGACGCGGTGAGAAAAAAACGAGGGCTTGGGGGACTTGTTGTTGTTGTTGTTGTTGTTGTTGTTGTTTTTTGTCGTCGTTGACAGCGTCGCACGCATGATAGGCTGGGTCGCGTACGTATGATGGTCCGCACCCCCAAGCGCTCTTGCTGCCTTTTTTTTTTAATGTTCAGGAGATATCCGGTGGTTGTTACCCTGCAGCAGTAGTAGCAGCAGCAGCAGCAGCAGAGCGGTTAACAAGGACGAGCCTTGGTCCGCCACGTGTTCGTTCTGTTCGCGATATGTTGTTTTTCTTACCCTGGGGTTACCCTTACCTCTTGCGAGCGCGCTTATCCGTCGAGCGCCACATCTATATCCAGCAATCGGCGTCGAAACTCGCACGTATACACCGGCCGATCGTTTGACGTGCGCCGCGTGTTGGGGTCAGCCGTCGTAACACATTACCCACGGAGGTGTGGTGTTTGTAGCAACATCGTTCATCGTTATTCGTGTTTTTGGTGTCTAGGTTTTTCTCCTCCCGCCCCCCGCATCCGCGCGTTGCCCCCCACTCTCCTCTGTGCCATGCCCTGTTGCTCATTTTTGATGCCTGTTTCTTGCCCCCCTGGTTGCGCTCTTGGTGCGGGACTCATATTTTTTCGGTGAAAAAAAAAAACAGCCGGCGCGAGTCATCGGGGGGTTCGTGTTCAGCGGTTTCGCGAGCGTCGTCTTGAATTTGGTGGTTGTCCGAATTCTGATACGCCAATCAAGGTACATTTTCCATGTTTTTTGTTTTTATCCTGCTGTGTGTGTGTGTGTTTTTTTTTTGCGCGCGCGACAAACGCGGCGGGAGCACCATCCTAGGCCGATCACGGGCGATCCTGTGTCTTTGTTTGTTTGTTTGTTTTTGCTCTATACAGTCGGTGTTTGGTGGTGCTGGCAAAACGCACGCGTGTGAGCGCGTCGGTGGGTGTATCCGTACTTGGTTGTGTGGACGTGTGCTGCCCGCGAGGATTACGTGATTGTATGCATAACTTTGCACAACTTTGTTTGTTGCTTGGGGCCAAGGAGGCCAACGGGAACCGGAGGAGGGGAGGAAGGGGGCGCGTGTGTCACTGTCGCTGCGGTTTTGAATTGTTCGTAACATTGGTCCCTCACCATCCCTGTCGAGAGGCAACACCCCTCTATTTATCGTATCGCTCAATTTTTCAGGGGTGGCTGGGGGTGTGGGGGTGTGGTGGGGAGGGGTGATTCCCCGGTATTTGTCTGCCGCTCCAATGGGCCTGGGCAATCAGTATGCGTCAGTGTTGTCGGAAACAACGACGAGACAACGCCTTCACGAAGTTTGTTGCTATTCTTGGAGTGGTTCTCCGCATGCTCCGTCTTGCTCATCGTGGTCTGCTCATCCATATTCTTCACACCATAAGTCCTATGCATTTATGAATGACCCCATGCGAAAACAAGGTGTTATTTTTGGTACTCTTCTTGTTCTTCATGTTATTTGTCGACCGTCGACGCCATTGCGCAGAGAGGATGTAAACCATCCTCGACGGACGTACAGGCGCTGGGGAAATGGGACCCTGTTTTGAAGACACCACCACCCGCTTTTATTTGAAACCATTTTTTTTTTTTTTTCCTCAAATCTCTTTTTTTTTCTGACAGTTTCGTCGGGCACTTGGCGGGGGTGTGGGCGGGACTGTTGTTCTCCACCGGGGCGCTAGACTTCGCCAGGGAAGACCGTTACTGGAGCTTGGGCCTAGCCGCCTGGGCACTCGCGGTGCTTCTCGGCAGGTGGGGAAATGAGCTGTCGCTGTGGTCTCTCGAGTGAAATTGGCCACGGTTACCGGCTGGCCTGACCTAGGCAGCTAAGTCCGTACATGTACGTAGTACCTTGCATCCCTACACGTACATAGGTAAACGGGATGCAAAGCAGTGTGTGTGTGTGTGTGTGTGTGTGTGTGTGTGTGTGTGTGTGGTTTTATTCCGCTAGCATTTTTACGGCTCTCACCGCCTTACCAATGACAAGACGTCGGTCTCTGGATGGACAGCGTGTGTTGGTGTCCGCTGGTGCCGTTGTCTTTTCACGAACTGCGAGCGAAGCCAGACTTCGGGGAGTATTTCTCCGCTTTCTTTTTTCGAGCTTTCACTCTTGTACATACCTCGAGTCAGCCGCAGCCGTTTCTCCTCGACCCGACCTTCCATCAATTTTTCTGGTGCTAATCATCGTGTGCAATTCGTCCCACCGACCGCGGCCCTCCGCTCGCTGATTGGTCCAGCCTCAAAGCGACAACGACGATCCCGATACCGCTCATCGACTACGTCGACCTGTCAGGGTGAGTAACGTTGTGACCTGGAGAGAGGGGGGAATGGTATCTGCCGGTGCGCGCCTTTGTTGCATCGTTTGCGTCGGCTTGATGTAGTCAAAGAGTGTCTTCCAGCTTGATTTTGGTCATGTTCGTGGTTGTGATTTCGATGATATTGTCGTCGTCGTGAAGTCGTTGTTGTTGGTGACGGAACACGATCGGGTCTGTTTGCTTCGATGGGTCTCGCCACAAACCCAGGAAACAAGCTAGGTCGTAGCTCATTGTCAAGCCCACCGTTCACAGTCTGCTGTGCCGCATACAAAACAACCGTGGCCCTTTTCTTGTCCATGTACCCCCCCTTCTTTATTGCCGACGTACTCCTACCACGGCTGCCCGGGCATCGACCGACCATGTCCGGCGTTACTCTCTGTCGGTTGCCTCCCCGATGCCGTACGTTAGCCTCATGCGGCACTCAATCAGTCGAACCCCTGCTCTTCCTTCGTCGCAAACGCGCGCCCCAAGTTTTCCGCGTCCCTGACTTCCCTTCCACGGCCCACGCGTGTACGTACCGCCCTCCGAACTTGAAGGCGGGATGATCTGGGCGTTGGTGTTGCCCCACTGGACTGGAGCAATCGAGAATGGTTGGAAGACTGGGCGGCGGCAAACGCTTGACTGCTGTTGGCAGTGGACGGCGCATTTTCGTCGCACCAAACTTCTTTGCGGCGATTTAGCAGCACCAGCAGCAAACATTTGACGTCTTTCGCGTCCCTTGTTTTTTTTCGTCGTAAGAGTCCAACACTTGCGGGGTATAGGTTTTAACATTGTCGGTTGTGCGCAGGCGCCCGCGCGACTTTTTTCTGGGAAAAGTAGAACCTCTCTACATCTTCCTTCTGATGAAGGTCGGAGCAGTTCATATGTACGTAGACTATACATGATCCACACACACATGAAGCCGGCAATGTCTCTAGATACTCCCCGACTTGTTCGTTTTGGTTCGCTCTCGGGAGGGAGAGTTGACGACGATGACGACTCCCACCCCAACGTCGGGAATGCTCGGCTTGGTTTGGCTACTTTTGCCGTGTGATGGGTTGCGTCGTTTGGCGCAGTTCTTGCGTGGGAGAGGGTTGGGGCGTGGAGCGAAGGGAAAAACGGCGAACGGACCCAAAGCCTCGACCGGTGGCCGCTCTCGTGTTGTAAGTGTTCTTTAGTCGTTCGGTGTGTCTTCTCGCACGGGTGGGAGATGAGATGGCGCAAGATTTTGTCGCCCTCGAATCTCTCGCTTCCGTTCCTGGCTGTGGAAAGCGCTTTTCGTTTGCAAACTTCGAGAGGGAAAAGACAGCAGTGTGCTACACTTTCTCGGGTTCAAAAATCAAACGCAACCGCCGCAGGAGGGGTTGGGTAGGTGGACTCACGTTCTTCTGTGTGACGATGGGTTTGAGCTCCTACCGGCAGAAAATGCTGTGAGCGCTGAATGAAATCGAGTGATGAAAAAAAATACCAAAAAAACAAGTGCTCTCGTCTGTCTGTGGCGTTTGTTTTCGTTGGTGCAGCACCGGCCGAGAGGGAGGTGTAGGGAAAGAAATCACGCAGCAGTATCCACCTTTCATGAAGCCCGGGGCAGGATCTGTTACAATACGAGCGCTATCCGGGGCTAAGGAGGCATTATTTGCTGTGTGGGGTGGAACGCGGAGTAACGCCTGTGGCGGACGCAAACAAACGGGAGAGAACCCTTACACTCTTATTACGTGAGAGTGATCGGTGCGCGACACCCTAATCGCCCAGAAGGGATGGACATACACTCACTCATGGCTTCGATAAAAGAGGGTGGGTGGTGTGACAAAGGCCCTCGACCCTGCCATACCGGGAACAAGAGAGTAAATAGGTTCCAAGGCGATATGTACTCCCCAAACCCAAAAACAATTAATTAATTAAATCAATCAAACACCCCCATATTGTTATCTACTCCACTTGAGTATTTTTTATTCGGCGAAATTTCATCCCGAACGACGAGGAGCCGCTTTTTTTTTTCTTTTCTTGTCCTTGCTCATTTCTCGGAAATGGAGAGGGAACGCCTCCTCCGTATATTGTATGCATATACCGTATGCTGTTCCTCTTGGAGCTCTGAGGGTTCGCCAGTAACGACGAGGATGTCAAAGCGACCGCAATTATCACCCCGCCGCCCGGTAAATGCATGAGCGACCGTGAGACTCTTGCAGCCAACCACTGCGAGTTTGTCTCGAACAAGTGGCGGCAACTTGAGCCAATAATGTGCAGCACGTGTGTGTTCACAAGCAGTCGCATTGGGAAATTGCGAAGTACAGCAGCGTCGAAGGCGAATATGTGGTAGAATACAAGGCATCCCTCCGGAATGGAGTAAAGAGAGCACCTCGGCAAGGGTGATCCAAGAACATACCGTGTATGACACAAGATAACACACCCCCTGGGCCGATTTTCCAAGCTCGATTTCTCAACAGCAGGAAGAGTCACAGCGCCGAAAACGGCGGCGTTGGAACCGTCTCGTCGAGAGATTTTCGAAAATGTATTGTTTCGTTTATGCATCCTCTTCGTCGTGGAGTAATCGAGCTTTGAAAATCGGTCCAGGGGGTGTGTTATCTTGTGTCATATACGGTATGCCAAAAGCTACATGAGAAACAACAGCATGCACAGCAAAAAAAAAGGAAAACGAGCTGAAATTGCTTCGGTCTGTACCGCCTTTCTGCATGTACGTTGGGAACGCTACTGCTGCTGTATTCTCTTTTCCCCACACGTACACGCTCGCTCCACATCCGCTCAGACAGCTGCCGTGCCAACGCTCCGCTGGCGTTGTTGGCATGTGTCGACACATGGTTCAGGGTCGGTCCTAACAACGAAGAAATCAGACGTCGAAATCGCATTCAGATTTGGTTATTAGACCGGAAGATCCACAGAACTCTTTCGTTGATTGGCTGAAATGTTATGGAACCCGTCGAATCTTTAGGACTTGAAACAGACGACCCGAAGCCAATCATTTAGGGTCGGTCTTAACGAAGAAATCACATCTCGAATTCACATTTGGTTATAAGAATGCAAGAGTCGGATCTACCTAAATCCGGACAGAAATGGCCTGTGTGTCTTAACGGGAGATCTGCCACATGGAAACGAGTCTCTGCAGTCCACCACGAACAACCCGAGAGGTCCGCCGCTTGCCAACTGCCAGATTGCTGTTGTGACGTACTGCTATGACGTGGCCACACCACATGGGGAGCTATCGCTCCCGAGAAGCACACACCAAGCGCGTACATGGCCTCTGTGCGGTTCTGACACAATGTCTATGCATGTGACACTTTGAATCGACCCTCGTCCGACGGAAAGCCGCCAATTCGTCTGCGCATTTGAAGTTCGACAACCCACGGGAGATTGCCCCACAGACCAACACATCCCACACACGGTTTTTTTCGGGACCAGTCACGTACGTGCAACAACGATGCGCAGTCACCCCCCCTTTGGGTTGGCTTTTTGCGCTCTGTTGGAGTAATTGCGGTACAAGAACGACTGACTCTATTCTACTGCATGGGTTTATGCGGTATTGCGAAGGCGTTGCCAAGTCTGTAACCGTCAGGTGAAGACAGCTTGGGCGTCTGTGTGGATAATAATATCACTCTGTGTGTTTGCCTACCTAACCTCGCATCACATGCCAGCTACTACTTTGTAGCCACAGCTGAAGGAATAGCTGTACAGCAACTGCAGTGACAGTGCTGTTGCCTCAACAGGTTTTGAGCCTCGAGTTGCTCGAGCTAGCACACCAGAGTCACAAGCGTCGGTAAGCATGGCTACCGGCTCGTCAGGCGAGATCCGAAGAGGATTCGCCAAGTTCAGTGGCGACCCAGGCGACTACGTTGGCTGGCGAACTCTGCAGACCTCCTTATTCATGGAGGACAAGCTGCACAAGGTTCTGTTGGGAGTGGAGAAAGCCCCTACGGATCCTGGACCAAGCGTTACGCCAAACCAGACTTTGGCATACCAAACTGCCCTGGAAGGATACCAGGACAAAAACGGACAGGTCTTTACCCGGCTGATGCTCGCCACATCTGAAACCGGGGGCTACCAGAGCGCGGCCTCGCAGACTGTGCAGGCATACGCGCCTATCGGGTCTTCCTACAACGGAGACGGTCGTGGAGCATTCCTCGCCCTAGAACGAAAGTACCAGGCCGCTGGGGTATACCGTACGTAGGAGCTGCACGAGAAGTTCATATCTTTGGCAGTTACTGCGGACCACGACTTTGATCCGGCCAATGTTATTCAAGACATGCGCCGGATCTGCACGGAGCTAGCCGTGTATAACGACACGGTGGCTGACCACCGAAAGACGTTCGCTTTCCTGAAAGCACTGCCGGACGACCACTACAAAGAGTTCAAGACAGGGCTGCTGTGCGGCCAGGCTGCTGGGAGCGTCTTGTCCTTCGAGGAGGTCGCCGACCGAGCCACTTCGTTCCACGCGATGCACATTCGTGGTAAAGTTGCCTCGAAGAACACGTCCGGAAGCAGCAGCCGTGCGCTGAATACCGTCACACACGGCGGAGCGCGTTCTTTCCGTAAGGGCGGCGGTCATCATGGTCGTGGACGCGCGCAGCGCGGTGGACGCGGACGTGGCAGCTGGAACAACTCGTCGAACCGTAACAACGGGTCGTCGAGGGGGAACAACAGCAACGACCAGAACCATGGCGGCGCAACTTCTGGCAACGGAGCTGGTGGTGCGTCTTCCGACAACCGGTCCTCTGGACGGCCAAACCACTCACAGCAAAGACGCGGGTACGACAGGGACGGCTTATGCAGTTACTGTCACAATTCTACGGAACACACCTGGACGAACTGCCCGCTTCGCGCCTCCAATGCCACGCGGTTTTCGAACCGTGAACAACAGCAACCGCAGCAGCAGCAGCAGGTCAACACGACCGCGGAAGCCACGACACAGGCGTGGCTCACGCACGCGCGCGAGGTCGACCTCACGCTGGAATCGTTCGACATCGCCATAGGCGATCCCGAGCAGGTGCCGTTTGCGCCTGCTGCATCGACCCCTGAGGAGGCGTCCGATGTCAATGTAGGGCAGGTGTGGCTGCGCCTGCCACAGCTTCGCTACCATTGTTGGAACGTGCTTTCCCATTGCAGGTGCCGATTGCGCCTGCCACAGCAGAGGAAACCGAGGAGCCTGCTGCCTCCTACGAGCAGGAAAAGGACCCGCCTGCCGCGATACAGCATGAGGAGCTGGTCGCGTACACCAACGTTTTTCGTGCAGTGGACAAGACAGCGCCCGCCGAGAATACGAGGGTGTTCATCGACACCGCCGCTTCGGGACACATGGTAAGCGGCGAGAGCCCAGTCTCACAACATGTAGTCGACTTGGTTGACTGCGACGTCCGCATCAAGGGTTCGTGCGGCACATCCAGCGCCACCAAGAAAGGTACGCTGAAGTTCAAACTCAAGAATGACAAAGGTCAACCCGTCCCGATAGAATTGGAGGTTCTGCTTGTGCGGGACCTTGGAGCAAACATATTTTCTGTCGGAGAGTTGGATGAGAAGGGGGTGAAGACGGATCTACTTTCGGCACCTCCGGCCCTGCGAAGCCGGAACCTGTCTTTCCCCATATCAACAGCAGAGGTGCCTCGAATGTACGTCGTGAATCTCATCCTGGACGACCTGAATCTCGACCTGCCTAGTTCTCCGCTGGTTTTCCGTGCCGATACCGATGCCGGTGTCTGGCACCGGAGGATGGGACATTGCAATGCGCGCGCCCTGAAGCAGCTCTCGGATAAGGAAGGCGCCGGCATCAAGTTCATCACCAACATTCAACCAGGTGACTGCGAAGTGTGCGATGTATCTAAAAGCAAGAAGGCGAGTCACCCCCCGGTTGGCCGCGCCCGTTCACTGACGCGAATGATGCTTATGCATCTCGACCTGTGGGGGAAACATGGTGTGCCATCGTATAGCGGATGTCAGCATATCGCAATGTTCACCGACGATAAATCTCGCATGCGGTGGGGCATTCCCCTGAAGACAAAGGATGAAGTGACTGACGCGCTCGAAACACTGATTAAAGAAGTCGCCGATCCCGAGGGCATCTGCATCGGGAAAATCCATTGCGATGGCGCAGCCGACTTCAAGGGTAGGTTCTTAGCAATGTGTCGGTCCTTCGGGATCGCTGTGGAGACAAGCCCCCCGTACGTCCCTCAAGGGAATGCTGTCGCCGAACGCGGTTTCGGGACCGTCATCGGTGCAGCACGTAGTCTCATGCTTGGAGCTCCGCACCTACCGCGTCAACTGTGGGCGGAAGCCGCGAAGGCCGCCATTTACATCAAGAACCGCACACCTACTGACGTCCTGGACGGCAAAGCACCACTTGAGGTTTGGGAGGACAAACCACTCGGCAGCTTGAAGCACATGCATGAGTGGGGGTCTGTAGCGTTTAAACACGTAGAAGCTCGCTCGCGAAACGATAAGTTTTCTGCCAGGGCCAAGAAGTATTACATGGTGGGATACAATACAACCAGCAAGACGTGGCGGCTATGGGACCCGGCGGAACCACTCAAAATTACAAACTCTGCTGAAGTGTCATTGCGCGAGGTAGATGCCCGCGACGTCGCTCGCCCCATGCACGGGTCTGACCCATTTCCCGAACAAGGCCAGATTTTCCAGCCCGGCATCATCACTACTGGGGCCGAGACAAAAGACGAGGAACCAGAACTGGCAGAAACGAACGACGAACCGGACGAAGAACCGCCCGCGGTGCGCAAAAGCGGTCGTACGACAAGGCCGCGGGACCGTCTGAACCTGTTTACGACGGAGCAGGTGTTCGAAACGGAATACGCGCTGGTGATCGGAGGTGAGATTGGGAACCTTGGTCAAGGGATACCTGGCCAACTAGGATACATGCCCGCCGATCCACCGAACTACCGCGCAGCGGTCAACGGACCAGATGCTGTTGGATGGATGAAAAGCATGGAGGAGGAGAATCGCTCCTTGCTAGACCACGACGTTTATGAGTGGGTCGACCCCCCGTGCGATGCTCAAATCATCCCGTCAAAATACATCTACAAATGGAAGTACAACGAGGCCGGCATCGCTGTTCGACAGAAATCGAGAATCGTAGTGCAAGGATTTTACGAAGCTGAGACCGGAACCGACAATGCTGCACCGGTAGCGTCTCTCCAAGCCGTCCATCTGATAGTTGCGCATGCAGCCAAGAATGGACTTGTTCTTCGCCAAGCCGACATCAGGACGGCGTTCCTCCACGCGAGGATGGAACCGAGATCGAAACCAGTGTACGTCATTCCCCCGGAAGGATTCTCGTGCGACAGCGGGAGAGCCAGGCAAGTCTGGAAGCTCAGAGCATGGCTTTACGGGTTGCGTTTTTCCCCAAAAGGCTGGTGGGGCACTCTGCACGACTTTCTCCTGAAGATCGGATTTGTTGAGAGCACCGCTGAACCGTGCTTGTACATCCTGGACGACGGAGATGTGCTCCTTCTCGTTTATGTGGATGACATTCTGCTGACCGGGGAGGGCAAGAACAAAGTACTGAGCATAGTCGATCAGCTGAATGAGCGTTTCGAAACGGTGGACCTGGGAGGAGCCAGATTCCTACTCGGTATGGGAATCAACCGAGACAGAGCCGCAGGGACAATTCTTTTGGAACAGGAAGCGTATACCAACGCCGTGTTGGACAAGTTCGGCATGGCCGACGCGCGTCCGACGACATCTCCGTCTGAGGCTGGACCGGTGTCCGTCTTGGAGGACGAGGTGCTGTCAGCGGAGGATGCCACATATTTCCGCTCCGCCACAGGCTCGCTTCTATATCTCAGCAGGTGCACAAGGCCCGACATTACACACTCCGTGATGGTTCTGACGCGGAGTATGGCGAAACCAGGTCCGAGGGCGATGCAGAAACTCAAACGCGTACTCAGGTACCTGAAAGGTACGATATCAATCGGTGTACGCTACGGCGAGGACGCCGGAGATGGAAACGTCATTACGGCGTTTGTCGACTCAGATTTTGCAGGCGACCTAGACAAGGGCTACTCCACCACGGGAGTCGTGTTGTACTTCGCTGGTGGACCGGTGGAATGGACATCATCCAAGCAGACGGTGGTGGCGACCTCTTCCGTTGAAGCAGAGTTCGTGGCTTTGTCGAAGGGGTGCAACATCATCAAGTACTTCCGCCACCTGCTGGACACCATAAATCAGACTCAGGAAGAAGCAACCGTGGTGTGGGAGGACAACTCGGGAGCTCTAAAATTAACTCGCAGCTTCCGTATCACCCCAAGGACGAAGCACATTGACGTAAAGTTTCACCACGTAAGGTCGCTGGTAGCTGATGGAGTCGTAGACGTGAAGCAAATATCGACGTCGCTTCAGAAAGCGGACATTTTTACGAAAGGGCCAAACCCGTCGGAGTTTCTCCGCGCCCGTGGCATGCTGTTAGGAGTTTGATCACCTCCCCTCTTCGTAATCAGACTTTATGTCTTGAGGGTTGGATGGTGTATGTGTGTGTATATGTTAGAAGAAAATTCGGGAGATTTGTGTCGAAGGAAAATAAATCGCTGCTGATGCAACGCAGCTGAGAAAGGCAAAACAATTGATATTGAGTCAGAAGTTCTTAAGATAGCATTGTTTCGATAGGACATGGATATTGTTTTCGAGAGGACATTGAGAGAGAATTGGATCTGATGCATTGGTACTAGAATGACGTAGTTCTTGAGAGGACATGTTGGAGTAATTGCGGTACAAGAACGACTCTATTCTACTGCATGGGTTTATGCGGTATTGTGAAGGCGTTGCCAAGTCTGTAACCGTCAGGTGAAGACAGCTTGGGCGTCTGTGTGGATAATAATATCACTCTGTGTGTTTGCCTACCTAACCTCGCATCACATGCCAGCTACTACTTTGTAGCCACAGCTGAAGGAATAGCTGTACAGCAACTGCAGTGACAGTGCTGTTGCCTCAACAGGTTTTGAGCCTCGAGTTGCTCGAGCTAGCACACCAGAGTCACAAGCGTCGGTAAGCATGGCTACCGGCTCGTCAGGCGAGATCCGAAGAGGATTCGCCAAGTTCAGTGGCGACCCAGGCGACTACGTTGGCTGGCGAACTCTGCAGACCTCCTTATTCATGGAGGACAAGCTGCACAAGGTTCTGTTGGGAGTGTCCGGATCCCTCTATGAGCTTGCTACGTTGAGTGTGCGCTACGCAGTGGTTGGTGTTTAGGACGGAAGGGGCGGTCGTCTACTAATCCCGCCGCTCTTGGGAAACATTTTCGCGACCTGCCCCATTTCAAAATGTTTGAGAATATTTTGTCAAACGAGCGACTTTTGCCCCATTTCAAAATGTTTGAGAATATTTTGGCGAAGATTTTCTCCCATAAACAGTGAAACAAAATCTTTGTCCGCAAATGTTTGAAAATATAAACATTTTCGCAAAGATTTGGCGACCATAAACATGGGTCTAAGAATACAAGAGTCGGATCTACTCAAATCCGGACAGAAATGACCTGTGTGTCTTAACGGGAGATCTGCCAAATGGAAACGAGTCTCTGCAGTCCACCACGAACAACCCGAGAGGTCCGCCGCTTGCCAACTGCCAGATTGCTGTTGTGACGTACTGCTATGACGTGGGCACACCACATGGGGAGCTATCGCTCCCGAGAAGCACACACCAAACACGTACATGGCCTCTTGTGCGGTACTGACACGATGTCTATGCATGTGACACTTTGAATCGACCCTCGTCCGACGGAAAGCCGCCAATTCGTCTGTGCATTTATTTGAAGTTCGACAACCCACTGCCCCACAGACCAACACATACATCCCACACACGTTTTTTTTTTTTTTCGGGACCAGATGCTGGTGATGCTCCTGGTCACGCCCCCCGCCTTGCGAATAGGACATTATTCCTCTACTGCTCTTGCGCAACAAGGTGCCCCACCGTGGGTGTGCCTGTGCGCACTCCGTGCTGGATTGGTGTCGCGGCTTGGTGTGGCGCCTTGCCACGGCACACGGCACTACTTTCTGTGCGTCAGTGCGTCACTTGCCGTCGACTGGACCGCTAATAACGGTGTTTGCGAAGTTGAAATTTCAGTTCATCTTGGTCTTTTTGATCCCCCCGAGCGCCGAAGACCGATGGATCTTTAGGAATTCAATCTTTTGCTTTATGGAATTGCCCCCAAAGACCGCAGGAAAGCTTGAATTCAGTCTTGCTCATTTTGGTCTTTGAAGGAACAATTTTTGATTGGCCTACACACCCCGAGATACTCCCGACGTCCTCCCGACACCGCCGCACCATCCATCCCGTGGAGCTGCCCAAACACACACACCTTGGCCGCCGTAGACGACACCATGGCGAACCAACTACAAACAGCAGCAGTGCCGCCAGACCACAGACGGTCAGACAAACGTCGCTGCACCGCACACCCGGTGCGCATTGCATGCTGCCGACATGGTGCAACTTTTGCTTCATCTTAAATGTTTATGCGTGGACAGAAGCATGCCGCTCTACATGCATGCTCATAATAAGTAACACATCAAGCCGCGGCGTGAGGAGGGTGAGGCGGTGAGGCGGGCGGCATAGATCTCAGGAGTGCGGCACAGGTCAGGTGGTGGAGGCGGAGGTGATGATGGAGATGGGGATGCTTCAAGCGGCGTGGGGGCGTGAGGAGCTGCAGCGCGTGCGTCCTGTGGACCGTGCTGTGGTGATTTGTTTGACAGGAAACGATCGACTCCGTCGACGACTGACTGCGATATGTATCACAACTTGTTCGCGTGCTGAAGGGGTACATACACAGAAACCTACATACATGCATGCCTCCGCTTTTTGCGGCGCTACGCTTCCCATGCACTCCCGGTAACTGAACTGGGCCAACCGCCTGTTCATGAATTTTTAGTACGTTGCTCCATCAGTATTCTCCATGACTGGGGGTGGGTGAGGGTGCAGTGATAGTGGAGTAGTAGTAGTAGCCTTGTTGGGGTGAAAGCGGAAGCAAGCTCGGAAATAAATATGTTTGGTGTTCCGAGTCAGCTCAATCAACCATCTGTCTGCCGCCGCCGGCAAAGGGGCTCCGTCGTATTGAACGCAACGTTCTAGGAAATTTCCGCATGCTCAAGACTGAATTATTGCGCTCCGGTCTTCGCAAGCTATTTTTGAAACCAAAATTCAATCTTGGGCCGGAATTCCTTCAAACTTCCAAGACTGAAATGGGAGACCATTTCGCAAACACCCTAATGTTCGAAGTTGGTTTCGTTTCTCCCAAATCGGGATCCGATTACATCATTTTACCTTCATTACGGTGTTTGCGAAGTTGAGATTTCAGTTTCATCTTGGTCTTTTTGATCCCCCCGAGCGCCGAAGACCGATGGATCTTTAGGAATTCAATCTTTTGCTTTATGGAATCGCCCCCAAAGACCGCAGGAAAGCTTGAATTCAGTCTTGCTCATTTTGGTCTTTGAAGGAACAATTTTTGATTGGCCTACACACCCCGAGATACTCCCGACGTCCTCCCGACACCGCCGCACCATCCATCCCGTGGAGCTGCCCAAACACACACACCTTGGCCGCCGTAGACGACACCATGGCGAACCAACTACAAACAGCAGCAGTGCCGCCAGACCACAGACGGTCAGACAAACGTCGCTGCACCGCACACCCGGTGCGCATTGCATGCTGCCGACATGGTGCAACTTTTGCTTCATCTTAAATGTTTATGCGTGGACAGAAGCATGCCGCTCTACATGCATGCTCATAGTAAGTGACACATCAAGCCGCGGCGTGAGGAGGGTGAGGCGGTGAGGCGGGCGGCATAGATCTCAGGAGTGCGGCACAGGTCAGGTGGTGGAGGCGGAGGTGATGATGGAGATGGGGATGCTTCAACCGGCGTGGGGGCGTGAGGAGCTGCAGCGCGTGCGTCCTGTGGACCGTGCTGTGGTGATTTGTTTGACAGGAAACGATCGACTCCGTCGACGACTGACTGCGATATGTATCACAACTTGTTCGCGTGCTGAAAGGGTACGTACGTACACACATGCATGTGCCTCCGCTTTTTGCGGCGCTACGCTTCCCATGCACTCCCGGTAACTGAACTGGGCCAACCGCCTGTTCATGAATTAGTACGTTGCTCCATCAGTATTCTCCATGACTGGGGGTGAGGGTGTGCAGTGCATGATATAGTAGTGGAGGAGTAGTAGTAGTAGCCTTGTTGGGGTGAAAGCGGAAGCTCGGAAATAAATATATATGTTTGTTTGGTGTTCCGAGTCGGCTCAACCATCTGTCTGCCGCCGCCGGCAAAGGGGCTCCGTCGTATTGAACGCAACGTTCTAGGAAATTTCCGCATGTTCAAGACTGAAATATTGCGCTCCGGTCTTCGCAAGCTATTTTTGAAACCAAAATTCAATCTTGGGCCGGAATTCCTTCAAACTTCCAAGACTGAAATTGGAGACCATTTCGCAAACACCCTATTATTTTGATTCCCGATTTGGAGAGGGGGGATCCGATTATAAGTCCTAAAGATTCCACGGGTTCCAAAACTTTTCGCCAATCAACAAGAGAGTTCTTTGGATCTTGTGGTCTTATAATCAAATCGGTATGTGAAATCGAGAACCGATTCCTTCGTTAAGACCGGCCCTTAATCGGATCCCGATTTGGGTGAACAGCGTCCATAGTTGCGGGACCACGGTCTACTCGCATGCACGGCGCGTGCCCACCTACCCCCATCCACACGAACGCCATCCACCGCCGAGCACAGACGAAAGAGAGAGCCCAAAAAGCCAACCCAAAGGGAGGGTGACTGCGCATCGTTGTTGCACGTGACTGGTGCCGAAAAAAAACGTGTGTGGGATGTGTTGGTCTGTGGGGCAATCTCCAGGAGTGGGTTGTCGAACTTCAAATGCGCAGACGAATTGGCGACTTTCCATCGGACGAGGCTCGATTCAAGCTCTCACATGCATGCATATAGACATCGTGTCAGTACCGCACAGAGGCCATGTACGCGTTTGTGTGTGCTTGTCGGGAGCGATAACTCCCCATGTGGTGTGGCCACGTCATAACAGTACGTCATAACAGGCAGTTGGCAAGCGGCGGACCTCTCGGGTTGTTCGCGGTGGACTGCAGAGATTCGTTACCATTTGGCAGATCTCCAGTTAAGACACACAGACAGGCTATTTCTGTCCGGATTTGGGTAGATCCGACTCTTTTATTCTTATATCGAAATGTGATTTCGAGATCTGATGATTTCTTCGTTAAGACCGACCCTCCACATCAGACAGACAGATCAGAAACAGCTTGTCACCGCATACGTTTTTGGTTGAAGCTGACGACTTCTGCCGGGCTGTTCGACACGACAGCCCGACTCTACCCCACAACTGACGCGACAGATGATGGACAGAATCAGCGCGTGGTCTTGTTGTTGTTGTTGTTGTTGTTGTTGTTGTTGTTGTCTTCACATTAAAAACCGTTCCGATCTCTCTCTACCAAGTACCTTCGTATGTCCGTACTGATCCAACAACACTCGACGCGGTCGATTCCCGTGGTCACAGGTTAACTTACCCTAAAAAGGTACACTCAAATAAACTGGCCCCGAGGGGTCCGCAAGTCAAAAGAAATCAACGACAGATATTCTGGGATCCTCCGCTCCCTCTTCACGCTATGCGGGGTATCAACTGAGATTAGCAGTCACTATCTATCATGGGCCGGAGAGAAAGAGGCACACTCCCTTGGTTCAATCTTGGTACTTCACAACGCAAGCAGAGACAAGTCCATCTGGCACAGAAAAAGAGAGAAAAAAAGAGAGAAAAAAAGAGAGAAAAAAAAGGACAAAGAGAAAAAAAGGAGAAAAAATAAAAATGGAAACCGTAAGGAGAAGAGAAAATAAATGAAAATAAAATGAAAAAATGAAAAAAAGGGCGAGGACAAAGAGGGACCAGGCCGAAAAATAACAGGAAGTATGAGGCAGAACAAGGCACACGGTGGAGCGGTGGAGAGACCACTAACGAACAAGCAAACACGCAAACATTGCCACCAACCAGCGATACATTGTAATGGTACGAAATCACTACTACTACTGGGGGGTTGGTGCAATGGTGCAGCGTTGGGGGGGGGGGGAATTGGCGAAAAGAAATTCAATCCGGCACGTGTCGTGCCACTCGGTCCGTCTCTTCTCGTTTGCTTTCTTCCCTTGCCGTCTCGTCCGTCTCCTGCCCCCCTCCCGCCCCATTGGTTGTTGGCTTGTGGTTTCGTTTGAGCGCTCGTTGTCGGCTGGCCTCTTCTTCCTTCTCGTGCCAGGAGGTCATGAACCTCTCAGCTCCCTGCAGCACCGCCGCATGCCAGGGTACTCCCCCCTCCACCTTCGCGGCTTCCGTCCACCTTGACTTCGGTGCCGTGTCTTTCGGTACGTACGGGAATTCCGAGACAACTTGGGTCGGTTTTCGTAGATCCGTGGTCGGCCCCGAAGGCCTTCAGGTCGTCGAGCACACACTTCGGCCAGTTCTGTTCCTGTCCCCCCCTACGTGGCTTCTCCCCCCCGCCAGCTCGCCGAGCATCAGTCGTTTCGGGAGTCGCCCGTCCGGCTGCCTTGCCAGTGCTCCCGCGAACAGTAGGCGTCGTTGTCGGATCGTGGCTTCAACGCTCTGGCATTCGACCCTCTTCAGCGTCTGGGCGTACGAGAGCTGCCGGTAGGTGTCTTTCTTGCGCTTGTACCCGATAACTCGAAGGAGCAGTCGGTGGTGTGTCGACCGCAGCGTCTGATAGTGGCCGCTGAGTGGTGACCATGTCATGCAGCCGTACAGCAGTGCCTCCATCGCCTCCGCCTGCCTGGAGGAGGCGGATCTTGAGTCGGAATGGCGCTTTCGGTCTGTCGAAGAGCTCCTGGCCATATCGCCTGAGGCACGCCCACGCTCCTCTGCTCCTGTAGCTGATCTCCCGGGTGAGGTCGCCATGTTCGTTGACGAGGCCACCGAGGTACCGGAACTCGGTCGTCTGGGCGTATTTCTGTCCCGCGGCTTCGATAGTCAGTGGTGGAGGAGGAGGCGGGGGGGACTGTGATGTTGCAGTCGGCTTGTCCTTCGCGCGCATCAGGAGCGTCTCCGTCTTCTTCTCCGACACCGTTAGCCCGAACTCTCCGAACACCTCAACGATGATGGTCATCATTCTCGCCAGTCCTTCTGCAGACCTCGATACGACGCCGGCATCATCGGCATACAGCACCCCCCATACTGCCCTCCGTACTCGGTCAAGGGGTGTCTCCTCCCCCCCCCCCGCTTCCGTCTTCCCCTCCTCCTCCAAGCACACCAGATTCCTCCGCAGAACAACATCATCCTCGCTGAATCGGATAACGACGACCTCGAGGACCTCGGCGAAGAAGATGTTGAACAGCAGTGGGGATAGCACACATCCTTGTCGCACACCCTGTGTTCCCAAGCTCTAGCTTGGGTCTCAGTCGATCAAAAGTCTTTTTTTTCCGTCTGTGGAGTTTTCAGTAGCATAGCGGACCCCTTGCCCGACCGGGTCGAAAAGGCCGATCTCAGCCCACACTGCGAACCTCCGAGAACTACCAGCAGTTCTGGGTAGCTGAGACGATTTCAAGACCTCTCACAGTCGTTTGAGCAGCTATCGCTTGCTGTGGGGCGATAACCAGTTTCTCCGTCGACAAGAAGATCTGCGTTGCATCGTCACATCGGAACGACCAGATTGGTTGACTTGTCGTTGAGGGTCCTCTTTTTATAGATATTTTTGTATAAGAGTCGTCTAATTTTTTTCTTTTGTGATGTTCTTCCTTAGTCTATAGTGACCGTTGTGCACATGCGGTGGCTGCTGTTATGCTCGGAAGGTGCTGCAAAGGTCATAAGGTTATCGTCTCTGTCGCTTGGGCTGCACGCCGTGCTCGCGTAGGAGATGCGCATTCCTCATTTTTTCTCTGTGCCGATATCCATGAAGAAAAGCAACGGCAGCACGGTTGAAGATACAGACAACAGAGACGGTCCGCCATAGTTTTTTTTTCTTCCCTTACATGCATGGATGGGTGGTAAAGCATCGCAAGCGTGTTGCTGCCTTACCTTTAGTGTGCTGCGTAGTCGTAATTTGAGCGATAAGGGGTAGATGGCAGGACAATCTTATTTGCGTAGTGAGCAGAGGTTTGACAACTGGTCGTTCGTGGAACGGTGCGCGTCTATCGCGACGGCAAGCGTATTGAGAAAATAGTTCGTCCGTGGTGCTTCTCGTCATCATTTTCTATTTCGTTGTCACTTCATACTTCATACCACAAGTGATGAAAGAGAGTCTCCACAGTTAGTTCGGAAACTGCGACTATATTTGGTTTGTTGCGTTTGTTGTTGCTGAGCGCACATCGGATGTCGCCGTTCGTTACAGCCTGCGGTGGGCCACAGGGACGAGAGTGAGTGTCTTCGGTTAGGGTTAGGGTTAGGGTCTCGAGAGTTAATTAATGCCTTCTCTACGCTTTCTTTCTTCTTTTGGTCTACGTAGTAAGTAGTAGTAGTAGCACCTGTCTCTCTCTCGCCTATTATCGCCGTTGGGGTCCCAACAACATCGAACGTCAACCGCAATCGTTTTGCTTCTTGCTGAGTAAGAGGCTATTTGTGTAGTACGTACCCGGCTGCTGTATGTGAGGCGATGGGCGCTGCCTCTTTACTTGAAGCAACGGGGGCATGGCCCCTATACTGTTTGCTGCATGCTGTGCTATGTGACAGCTTCCAGCGGTTCAGAGCGGCGACGGTGGTTTTCGTATGCTCTCTTTTGCCACCTCCCTGAAGCCTGTCGCGTCTGGCTCACTTGTCTTTGTCGTCCCTTCTTTTTTTTCTTTTTTTTCTTACCATAGTCTATATATATATTTTTTTTTTCAGCTTGCTTTTTGGGGTCCGCCGGTCATCCGCCCACCACCCATTAGTTCAGTTTTAAATGTTGTTGTTGTTGTTGTTGACGACGATACTCGTCGAGATGCCATACACAATGAATTCATTGCTAATCTGTCTCAGACTCTTTTCTATGATGGAGATGGATTCGTTGTGTCATATTAAGAAGAATAAAAAAAAAAGCATCCTGTCGTTACTCTATCGATACCTCACACCCACCCCTACTCACGCCGACGCAGACACAGACAGGCAGACTCAGCTCCTTCGCCTGTGTTGTATCTGTTGTTCGTGCGTGCTGAAAAATGGTACATACAGCAGCAGCTTACAGCAGCAGGAGCTGCTTTTGGCTTGTTTGTACAGCTTTTCCGCAGGGATGGCTCTTGGTGTGCGGCAAGTTGCATTGTTTGTTGTTGATGCGGACGAGAGGACGAGAGTGGTAGGCAAAAGCACTACGTACCGTGTTAAAGGGACAGACAGAGTGCCTACCGTGTGTACAAGGGACAGACAGTGTGTATGTAGACGTTGCATTTCGTGTTTCCCGAGGATCGGATGTATGTGTTGTTGTTTTTTTGCGTACCCGCGTCCATCACGACCATTATTGCGTAGTAGTGTGTCGGCTAATTAAGGTCCTTCCCGTTCGTGGTGTCAGCACACGCGCAACACGCGACTAAAATAATAAAAAAAAAGCTTGGGACTAGCAACGCCGACGATATTCGTCGGCTTGCTTTCAACAATGACGAAGAACCAGTCCGATAGTTCTCCGTCGTCCATGCGCACCCGGGCCCGCATTCCATCGTGGAATTGGCGGATGACTTTGATTAGTTTCGCGGGAATCCCGGCCCTGGCCAGCACCTTCCATAGCATCTCTCGGTCCACCGAATCATAAGCCTTCTTCAAGTCGACGAAGCACATGTAGAGCGGTATTTTCTTTCTCCGCCCCAGCTCCTGGAGGCGGCGCACGACAAACAGCATGTCGACGGTGGATCGCCCGGGTCGAAATCCGCACTGTTCCTCCGGGAGGATGTTGTTGGCTTCGCAGAAGGCGCTTAGACGGTTGGTGATGATCTTGATGGGGACCTTGCCTACGTGAGATAGTAGCGAAATCCCCCTGTAGTTGTTACAGTTGGACCGGTCACCCTTCTTGTACAGCACCTTGATGGTTGCGTCCTTCCACTCTTGGGGGATATCTCCTCCGTTCCACACCTTGACGAGGATGGTATGGAGGTGTCTCAGGACAACGGGTTCGTCGTCATCGATCTTGAGCAACTCGGCAGGGAGGGAGTCATGGCCGGGTGCCTTCCAGTTCTTGAGGCCTTTCGCTGCCCGTGCCACCTCCTCGAGGTCTGGCACCTCTCCCAACCGTTGAGTGTCACGTGTCGCTGGCCGCTGCGTCACTCGTTCGATGATGTCTGGGTTCAGGGTGGGGGATTTGGTGTTGAGTAGGGTGCTGAAGAATCTCGCCCACCGTTGGAGGATGCCGTCCCTGTTCCGGAGCAACACGCCGTTCTCATCCGCGACGAACTGCTGTCCCCCCGCTTGTCTCCCGCTGAGGCCCACTGATCTCTTGAGGTGTTGGTACAGTCCTCTCATGTCGCGATCTTTGTAGATTGCTTCGAGTTCAGTCACATATCCGTCCAGGTGGGCATAAATGCCCGTTTCGACTGCTGTAGCCACTCCCTTACACGCTGCTTTCAGAGTTCTCCACGTTGCTGGGTTCCAGTTGCCCCTCATCGCCCGGCGCGCTTCCCGCCGTTTGGTAAGGGCCTCCTCCAGCACTGCTCTCGTCTCTGGGGTCTCACACCACTCCTGCGTGCGGCGTCTCCGCGGTTCCTCCCCTAGGGTCGTCCGCGCTGCTTCGAGGAGAGCATTGGTAAAGTCGGTCGCCAATTCCGCGGCGGTGGTTGTTCGCTCATCCAGTCGTGTGCCAAGGTTGAGGAGGAACCGATCAGTCACCGCACCCCGTGCTGCTTCGAACTGCAATTCCCGTCGGTTGAATTGTTGCTGTTTCGGTTTAGTCCGGACTGCACGGTTGTGGGCAAGCCTGCCACCGAGGTTGACGGTGGCTACTACCATGTTGTGGTCTGAGTCTGCTTTGACTGGGCGAACCGGCTGGGGGGTGACAACCACGTTAGAAACTCGGCCGTGATGTGCCTGCCTTGTCAGGATGTAGTCAAGTCGCTTGCAATCGTTTCCCGACACACCGTTGTATGTGTGCCATATTCCGCCCTTGCGTGTCTCGAAGAACGTGTTCGTGAGAGCTAGCCTGTTTTCCGTTGCGAAATTCAACAGTAGCATGCCATTGTCGTTGAGCTCATCACGCCCGTACATTCCTATTACCCTTCCGTCCCCTCCGTCCAACCTATCTCCCGTCCGCGCGTTGGCATCCAATAGAACATACACACATTCTTTGGAAGGGATCCTCCGCACGAGACTGTCAAGTTTTCCCCAGAACGCGCGCTTGCTGTCGGCGGTTGAAGGTTCGGTTGGAGCATACGCGGCTACGAAGTTGACCGCTCCACGGTGGCCTGCCAACAGAAACCTCATGGCCATAAGGCGTTCGTCGATAAACTCCGTAGTGAACGTGGATGTCTTGCACAGTGACTCTTTGACGGCTATCCCCACACCATGGACTCCACCAGTCTCCGTGCCACAGCAGAACACCCGGAAACCCGCTGCTGCAAATTCCGTTCGACCTGCCCTCCGTGTCTCCTGCATTCCTACCACCGATACGTTTTGTCTCGCTGCCTCGTGTAGAATGCTGTAGGCTCGCCCGTATCCATTGGCCCCGTTTATAGCCAAAGTCCGCACATTCCAGGTTGCTACCCTAAGAAGTTGACCCTGCTGTCTCTTTCGCGCGGCGCGCGCTGCTCTCTTAGCTAGCCTACGCGCCGCCCGACCCCTCCTTCTCCTCCATCTCCCCCTCTTTTTTTGTTTTTTTGCTATTTTTTTGCGAACACTCGGGCTAATGTAATAGTTATCCCGGTTCTTGCCTTGTTTCCCATAGAGTTGTCTTCTTGTCCCGGAGCGGTGTGGCCTTCCATCTCTGGACTCTCTCCTTTCCTCTCTCTGGGGCATACCCCCACGGCGTGCGGTCACTCCGCCACCCTCACCGTGCTCTCTGCTGCTGCATAACCCCGGTGTCCAAGCCGGGGCGTTAGGATCCAGCCTCATTTTGCAGCTACCAAAGCTGGCGGTTCACGAGCTATACCCCGATCTCACGACAGCAGTAACTCCCAACCGCCAAACTCAGGATCCCCCTCTCAACAGTGCTAGGGACCGTATATCCGTCTTTGCTGGGTGGTCTTTCGAGGTCTAGATCCACTTGCGGAACCTCGGCCTACCCCAGGGACGGGGGGGCAGGCTTCTTACAGCCACAGGAAAATTCTGGAGACTGTGAGGAAGACTGCTGCTGTACAAATCTATGTAGAGTCTTACGGTGGATCCAGATGTACCATTCGTTTTGCGTGGATCCCCCCCTGACCCGTGTCGGGCCGAGGAACTCGCTTCATGAAATGTGGCCGCATGAAATCCCCATGAGGATCACCCCGTCACGCGATGTCCGCATGGAAGTAAAACAAAATCATAATTAGATGGTGCTCTCTCCCAATC
Organism: Ectocarpus siliculosus; assembly: GCA_000310025.1. NCBI lineage: Eukaryota > Phaeophyceae > Ectocarpales > Ectocarpaceae > Ectocarpus > Ectocarpus siliculosus. The sequence continues at coordinate 2,114,545 of FN649752.1, forward strand.
AAGCACCGGGGCGTCGAATAAAATGCGCAAAACACGTGTCGTCGTTCTTGTTGTTCTCAAGTAATGTTTTGTCATCTTTTTACAAGGAAGGCGTCCTTTTCCCTACCACCGCACCCCCTGTTTCGCGCGCTACAATACGGTGACCACTCATCACAATACAGTAGTGTAGGTCATTGGGAGAGGGTGGTTGCAACGTATGTACTAAGTGAGCTACAAAACAAAACAAAACAAGAGCAGCCATCGAAAACCAACCGACCGCAACATGCCGAATGGCCTATGTGTGCTACGTAAAGCTGAACACGAAGCACTGACCAGCCCAACACAGAACGACGAAACGAGAAAACAAAAGGTACATACGATCATTGCCACAAGCGAAACGCCGGTTTCACTTTCACCTTCTTCTCCACCCAGGAAAAGCAAAGAGAATGAACGACCGACGACCAAGATCATACCGAGTATAGTATGCATAGAACAGAACAGAAAACTGAAAAAAAAAAAAAACATGATCAATACAATATAAGGCGGCCAGGTAGTGATTTGTTACCTCGTAACGTTTTGCACCCTCCCCCCCCCGTTGAACACCAGTCCATAAAAGAAAAGAAAGCACGCCAGGCTTCCAAAAATACCGATTCACAACCAACCTACCACCCTATTGCGACAACCGAATATTCAAGTCGAAACCAAACCTACAAAAGGCCGGCCCGCACACCAAAAACACAAGACAGCTACTACACACAATCACCTTTTTGTGCAGATGACCCCTCGGTTTTTCCCAACTGTCTTCTACTCCGACGACCAAAACAGCCATCGCCAAAAGCGCACATACACGCATACAATGTTATTCCCCTTCTCACGCGTTGTTCGGCATACCGGAGCTGTTTCTTGAGGCAGGGAGACAACAACAGCATTCACCTAAGGTGTCATATGGTGCTGCTGCTGGTGCCTCTGCGTAGAGCCGGCCCGGGCCCTGTACAAAAAATGGCGGTGCTGTGAAAAAAAAAACACACCACCGAGGAAAAATCACACGTAGGCTAATGACAGATACAGACGATCGGGGGGTACGCACAAAAACAATCCGTCTGCTGCCCCCCCCCCCCCCCCCCCCCCCCCCCTTTTTTTAAAACCCTTAAAAAAAATTTTCTTTCCCCCCCAAAAAAAAAAACACCCCCTTCCCTTTTCCCCCATTTTTTTCCCCAAAAA
>FN649752.1:2120299-2134093 GCA_000310025.1 Ectocarpus siliculosus
CGCCGCCGCCGCCCCTCCTTCTCCGAATCTCGCCATCCCTCCCCCGACGCCCGCGCCCGCGCCCGCGCCCGCGCCCCCAGCAGCAGCAACACCTAGCCCGCCACCCAGCCGCTGCTGCAACGCTCGCGGAAAATAGTGCGGTTGGTCGCCGCCACCGCCTCCGCCACCGCCGTCGTTCCATCCCGATCCCCCCCGCCCCATCGCCGCCGCCGCCGCCGCCGCCCCTTCGCCACCGTGTCGGGGGGCCGCGTGGGGGCCGAGAGGCTGGTGGGGGATTGACTCCAAGTCGCCCACGATCTTGAGCTCTTCGGCGGACGGGCCGCTCCAAATTCCCGGGTCCTGAGGCAGACCGGGGGGGAGGGGGGGAGAGAGAGAGAGAGAGGAAAATCAATTGGATTGGTTGCTTGCCTTCTAGCAAAATTTTACTACGCCATGCGTGCCTTTCGAGACGGGGTTTGTGTTTGGTGCGAAGGCATCGCCGAAACACATCACATCGCTCCCGGCACGTTTGCCTCAACCCGTTGTCAGCGCGTTGCATCTGCCTGTATCCGTCTGGCGTCTTTTGATAGCGCACAAATCAACGGTGCTAGGTTTGGTGTGGCCTCACCCCTTCATAATTTTTTTTTTAAGAAAACGAACACGAAAACGGCGAGAACAAAACGCCTGGTGCTGTGCTCGGCAGGCCTCTGCTCGTGGGAAGAGCACGAGAAGGAGCAGCCCGAAACTCACCCCGTCGGTTTCAAACACATTCATTGGCAAGGCGATAGATTGCCCTGAGCCGGGCGGGCGTCCAAGGAACCGGTGAGAGGGGACTTGCGCTGGGTTCAGGTTCGGCAAGCATACAAGGAAACCATCAAATCTGCGCATAGAACAGGATGCCTGGGAACGGGAATGCCCGGTGGCCATTATTGGGATCACCATGTACGCGTGCGAATACGCTCTCTTTCATGTCTGTCTCGTCAGGTGGCGGCAGTACTGTATGTATGTAGTACGTGCTTCATCCGGCGCTTGTGGCGCGGGATCTGAACGGTAACTAACCCCACGTTCAACAGCAGCAGTGTTATACCGCAAGAGCTTAAGGTGTTGGTTTCATTCACGTCCGCCGGGTTGGAAATTAGCGGACCATGTTCCAAGCGGGCTACCGCTAACGTACGCCCCGTGAGGGGAAAACAAGCTGGGGGGTGGGGGGTGGGGCGGGGGGGCACGCCCGCATGCCGGGGGGTTGTCAACGACAAACACAAATTCGTTCCAGGTATGTATGCACCTGTACGCTGAAACCACCAGCACACGCTTTGGGACGTTGAAGCACCCACACGCAGCAGGAGGACTTGTGTATGGGCGTCGAGGATCTGTGCTGTTCCACCTCACAACGTTCGCCAAGTTTTGATGTTGGCCACCAGACTATATCTCGATTGGAATGAACTTACGATTGTTATAATCCGTTCCATCCTGAAACGTCTGTTTTTTTCCCTTGTTGTTCACTGCATGTTGTAGGTGATTCTTGAGCACCTCAGCCGAAAACGCGAGCGTCGTCTTGAGCGTGCGATAGCCAATCGGGCAAACGGCAGTGTTTTTCGCTAAAATATCCTCGATCAACAAGTTCGCTTCCACGCAGTCGGAATAACAACACCTTTGTTGCGTGCACCTCACAAAAAAAGAAAACAATACCTGTTGTGTGCACTTCACAATACTGTTTGAAGTTTGAAACCGACATCGACATCGACACACTTTGTTTCGGGGTGGGTGGGTTCTTCGTCATCGGGGTGTTTCCCATCCGGCCGGTTTTTCTCCCACTCACTCCAAAGACTAACACATGCCCTTGACTGACTAGTGCGGCTCTATCTGCTGAGATTGGTACGTACGTATTTTCTCTAAAATTCAACCAACTCGATAACTTATCCCGGCTGCAGCCACCGAAATCACGAAAAAAAATGTTGTCCTGCTCCAAAAGTTTTGTCGATATCCAAGGAAAAATCAAAAAGGGACAAATAACTAAAGTAGATCCAAATCCAGCTCGAAAAGGCCATCGGGAGCACAAACGTGCCTGCCAGCAAAACAAATTCGTGCACACGTGACTCTGTTAGGAAAGGTGCGCCCGGAACGGGTATTCCGACGGCGCTGGGATCCAAACAGTTACCCAAGTATACAGTTTTGAAGGGGATAGACGGGTCTGTCTATAAAATTTATCCCTGTACACCTGGTACATCGGTTGTTCGTGATCAAGCGTCAGCTGGCATCACCGCTCATCCTCAGGCTCGAACAGAGACTCAAGCTAAGCCCAGTGTCTAGCAGTTTGTTCCCCCCCACTCTCACTGCAAAGACTTCAGCACATCCCCTTGGCTGACTGCTGTGGTATGTAGTCTACTATCTCAAAGTAGAGTTTGTACGTGGGACTTTCTGTCTAAGGAAAACCCGCCACGACGGCGGAAAAGGCAACATCCCCTTCTACTGCTGTTGCCTGTAAATTTATGCTATGCATACGACGGTCGTTATGCAGCGGGGATGCTGTCCAAGTCCATCAACGGAGGCCAGGATTACTCTAGGCGTGAAGGCGACAACAGCGACGCCACTACTCTCGGCCCATACGCCCGCGTTCCGATGCACGAAAGTGGGGCGTCTTGCAACAAGCAGAAATCCAGTGCTCCAGAGAACGAAGTACAGAGCAAGCAGGAGACTTACGGTCAGGGCAGTTTTAGGGGGTGGGGGGGGTGGGGGGGGTGAGGCCGGCAACTCTGACCCTCTTGCGGCGTGCGCGTGTGTCGGTCATGGGTCACAAACCTTCAAAACCACGAGTCTACATACGACGACGAGATTGGTGTTCAGTTCATGTCAGCACAGCCAACCAACTCTCTTGCAAAGCGGAGACAAACGGCCGCGTAAGAGAGGAAGCGTGGAGAGAGCTCGAGGAGGGCAAGAGCGCTAGGGTGAGGTGGAGGGAGGTCCGCCTGAGCGAGCGTAGCCGTGATCCCAAGCAAAGCTACCCGGAGAGTGGAAGAGACGCGGCATCCCCCTTAGACCAACTTCCGAATCTCGATTGCTCCTCAACCAACGGAGGTGCGGGAAAGCACCTGATAATTCTACGGACGAAAAGCCCTCGGCGAAATCCTTTTCTTAGAATAGAGATGGATTCGTTGGGTTATATTCAGAAAGTAAAAATAAAAATCACAACATTTGTTGGTGTTGGCCAGAATCTTGGTTGTGGAGCAACGGAGCTTTGAAAATCGGTCTGAGGGGGTGCCAATCCCCCCCCCCCCCCCCCGTTGTACGGGATTACAAACACAGCGGAGGTGCGAGCAAAACCTCCAGACGTTCGTGGTGTATACCGTCATATTAGCCGTTTTGTGCCTATTCAACGTCACTTGCTACGTGGTCAGAAAATGCACATACAATAGCAGTGGTTCAGCGAAAGAGACCCGATTCGTCCAGTTTATGTACTCTTCTGGAGTTGGCAGAAATGAAAATCCGCTTCATCAAGGGGCCATAAGATTGCTCATCACCCTGTGGTCAAAACACAGGCGGCGAAAAAGACAAGAGGACACGCCTGAAACACATTCTCCGATAATTTTATTCGAGAATGGCGCTTAACGCCGTACTTTCGCGTCGGTGTCGCTGCACTTCTCTTCACGCACAAGGGCCGTTATCGTAGGAAGGTCGGTCGTTTTACGGATATGCGAAAAAAACATGACATGGGTGAGATCTCCGTTCCTCCCAGAGGTGGCCCCCAAGTCATCGCAACAACAGGCCAGGCCTCAAAATCGTTCTTCGAGCACACGTTACAACACATCAATGTACTGCTGTAGGTATTACGTATGCATGCAATATGTATCCTCTGGTCCTCGAGCTTCATGGTGGCGGGACATGGTGTGGCCTCGCTCGAACCGTTCTTCACGGGTATCTGGGGGAACTACTAACAATGAGGACGCTTTCTCACTTCCCTACAAGCGTTGGCAGCACAGCATCGTTCTTCTTTACTTCATTCTCACACCACAAAGGATGGACGGGTTTACGTATCAAGTCCACCCGCACCCCCCAAAACATCACCCATCTCAAAGGCCGCTTGATTGTTGCGTTGCGTTGCGTCCAATGTACAGAGTTTTCGAGACGCTTTGCGCCTGCTACCAACCTCACTGTACGCGCGTTGCTCGTACATGCTTTTGGAACGGGGCATCCAGGCGACGCCGCACGCCCCACTGCTGTTCCGTTTCTCCCTCTCCCTCATTCTCACCTGTAGGACACCCGGGAAGTTGCTTATCAGCTGCTGGCTCTCGCTATCGCCGGTGCCGCCACCCCCCCCGAGCTGGTAGTGACGCATGATGAACTCCTCCTCCACCGAAACTCCCCCCTCCGCGTCAACGCCGCCGCCGCCACCGCCGCCGACCCCGCTCGCGCCTCGAAAAAAAACTGGCTCATGCGGGTGTCGGTGAAACTGTTGGTGGTACTGCTGCTGCCGCTGCTGCTGCTGCTGCTGCTGCTGTCTGGCTTGCAAGGCCGCTGCTGCTTGCTGGGGGGATGCCCGCGCACCGCCTGCGGCACCACCGGCGGAAGCGGAAGCTGCAGGGCCAAGGTGGTGGTAGTGGCTGTCTCCCGCAGAAACAGACCGCCTTAAGGACGGCGAAGCGGGCGGGGCCGCGCCAGCGCCAGCAGTGCTGCCGCTGCTCCCTCTGGCAAGGGCGGGCACGGTTCCGCCGCTACCGCTACCGCTACCGGCGGCGGCGGCGGCGGTTCCCTTTCGAGCCGCCGCCGATGCGGCGGAGGCCGTCGAGGAGGAGGAGGCCGGGGAGAACGGCTGGCCTTCCTGGGAGCGAGTCCTGCGGGCGGCGTACTTTGTGCCCTTCGCCGGGCCGCTCTTCTTCTTGACGCTTCGGGTACAGTTCTTCTTTCTCCTGCGGGCGGTTTCGTTTGCGCGGGGCGGGGTAACAATAAAAAGACGGTGGGGGCGTGGCGGCGGCAAGAAGTCAAGAGCAGCGCAGCGAAGGAGACGAGGAGACTGATCGAAAAACAGCAGTCAATCGTTTATGTAGACGAAGCGAGCTTTGTTTGTCGAGGGGGGGGGGCGGGGGGGGGGGGAGAGAGAGAGCCTACGCCGCCCGTTTGTTGTCTCGTCCTTCACAATCGCAACCGAGATTTTCACGCGGCTACGGTCGTTATATCATACCACCAGCAAACAACCAAACGGGGTGCAAGTGGAGAAAACGGGCCGAAACAACGGGCCGAAAAACACGACATACGGTGGCCAAAACAAGCTCTTTTTGGCCAGGCAACGAAACAAGCACACACGCACAAGCACGTTCTGAATCATGGCATTTGTCGCAAGGCAGCGCCGTGTGCCTGAAAGCCCAAGGCAGTGACGGGAAACAACGTGCACCCCGAGATTCGGAACACGTTGGTGTAAGGATGCTGGGCACCGGGCCGGTGTGGCACGTAGGGGTCCTTTGTAGGCAGAGGGCTTCAAAGTTCCACCGGGCTCGAACACCCCAGAAAAAATGTGCCGCGCGTCTACGCCTCACCCCATCCCATGCGCGCTGGCGCGCGGGGCCGGAGTGGTTGATGCATCAGGGAGCAGAGCCAGCCGGCAAATCGAAACTATCTCCAAGCACCGAAGCAAGGGACGTCATGCAGCACGAAAAACACAACCACCGAAAATTGCGATTATCGCAATATCGCGAACAAACAAAAAATATCTATGGCGAGCGAGAGAGAGTCTCCAATGTCAAGAATTCGAAAATATAGATACACAATCGACGAGATACCTGAGAGAGGTCTTGTTGGCTTTTTGCGAGACGAAGAGATCATCGGTAGTTTTCTCATCGCTGGTGTTGTTTGAGGTGACTGGTGTACTCCGCAGATAGATTTTATCTATCTGTGACGACGTATGAGCCCGAACAACAACAACGCGTAGTTATTTGGGAGCACCATTGCGAGAGAGAGAAGACAAATTCGTAGCTACAAATTCGGTACAACTAGTATATTTCTCACCATGCTCTTTGGGTGTACATATGTAGGCTATAATCGCTGAATGCGCGACCCGCACACGTGCGCAATGCGAGCGAGTGAACTCACCTCACACAAAGCTCGCAAGGCATCCCGCCACTGCACCCTCGTTTCATCCTAACGCAGTAGTCGCAAGACTTGCGCATCCTGCTGTCCTCAGCAGGCTCATCGTCTCCGGCCTACATGTTAGTACATAGAACCACACACACATGTACGTGCGTTCGTTCGCGATTCTTATCCACACAGAAAACGCCCCGCAGATTTATAAGCAGAAAAATGAGAAGAAACACCTGTCGCTCGTCATCCAAGCTCGTCGCACTTTTTTCGCAAAAAAACGAAAAAATATTAGAGCACTTCGTGTCGGTGTGTGTCTCGATGCCAGTCGGCGGGTAACACAAAAACCTCTTCGGCGTTGTTGCGAGCGTACCACACGCGTGGCAACACGAAAGCATCGTATGCGGTTCGTGCCTTCGATGTTTACTTGCGCGAGACAGGTTCGGGAATCGTGTCCATCCAATCAGTACTCTACAGGCCCTTGGACACAAACAGACATACTTGCATAGAAGGAAGACGGATTGCTGACCTCAGAACAACCGTGAGTGTATGTTACGGTATTTTTTTTCTTCACGAATACGGCATGATGCAAGTGATGATGCAGGTGCTCGCGTTATGGTGCCGAGCTGCTGCTGCTGCAGGCCACGCGGGCACGCTCGATCCATCGCGCCAGCCCTCCGATCGACGGTAGTGGTCGGGCAGGCCAACACACCCTCAACGCCCGCTCGACTACAGAACACAGAACACACCGCCATCTATCCACAACATGTCAATAGATGCCACATGACACAAGGTTGTTGACCGTTCGTATGCTCACACGCCGCGCCAAGCCGAAATTCGACCGAGCTCGCTCTTGTCTAAACCAGACAGGACCACATGCTGCTGCCATGACCCCCATGACCAGAGAGCTGATTGACAGCATGGCGCCGCGACCGGTACTACTTTTTCCCGAAGGCCGCGTACTCACGTTCGACGACGTAGCAGAGGGTGGCGAGGCTGTTGATGATCTTGCTCGAGAGGCGGCAGAGCTGGGCGCAGGCGAGGCTATCCTCGAAGAAGACGAAGAAGAAGACGGGTGCACTTCTCTGGAGGAGGTCCCCTGTCGCGTGCGAGGAGCTTCCTCGCTGCTCATGAATTCGAGTGACACCGCTTGCTGTCAGTTTGGTCGAAAAAAATGACAAAACAGCAGCAGGGGCGGCAGCAGCGGGAATAGTCTGATGTGGGTCGTTGCTTGCGTAGCCTTTCCCAGCTGGTATATCAACTTTCGTCTCCAGGAGACGCTGGGGGATGGGAAGAGAGAGATGGGTCCCGGTCTCGTGTGTGGCTCTAGCCTCCCTTGCTGACTCTTCGCTTCGTGTGCGCTGGACCTGTTTCTATCATTTGTATCACCCGGCGCGGGGGGGGCAGAGCCACGACCGACTGCTGCTGCTGTGGCTGTTTCCAATTCTCCTCGGAAGGGGTTGTCTCTAGCGAGGCGGGCGAACTTTCAGTCTAAAGATCCACTCTTTGTCGTCCACGGAAGTTTCGCGCACGATGCGCGCAACGGGATCTACGACGTAGAAACTATTTTGAGTACTTTTTCTTTTCCCAAGTTCAAAAACGAGAAAACTCGCCATGGATAAGAGTGATGGATTCGATCAGTCAAAAACGAGAACTGAACTGCATCAGGGGGCCGCTGACGCAGAGGCGAGGCCCACGCCACCAGACGGTCGCCAACCGGCAACGGCATCACCAGGACCGCGGCAGGCAGGTTGCCTGTCGACGTGGGTATGGAGCCCTCGCCCCGCACTACGCAGCTACACGAGCATTCAGCATCTCCCCGCCGCACGGGCCGCCTCCGCCCGCATCTCAAGAGCAAACCGCGACGAATAGATACGGAGATGTGTCATCGTAGATGTCGTAGATACCGCTTTTCGACCCAAACTTTGATTGCTAACCGTTGCCCTTTCAACCCACGCCGCCTGTGCGCAGATACAGCTACCACCACCCCGAGCGAGCACCTACAGACGAGACAGGGGATGATGGCAAGCTGCGAAATTGTTGGGTGAGTGGACACCAAACAGAGAGAAAGAGCTCCGGGGCTGGGCTGGCTCCTTTTAATCTAACCAACCATGTTCGTGGTCCGCCAACAATTTCCCAAAAAGCAGCGGAGAGGTGGAACGATCGCACTTGATGGAATGTATAGACAGGTCGGGGGTATACACATGTACCGCGGCCCATGTTCTCATACGTATTCGAAAGGCGATGCTGCGTGTTCGCGTACGCACATAGATATAGGAAATCTGAAGACTGGCATGGTGTGCACATGTGCACGCGGGCATGGTTGACAAAATCCTCCCACGTTTTCTCTCTCCGGCCTTTTTCTGTTTTTTTTTCTGTGTCTCGCCCCCCTCCCCCCAAAGCCAACGGGGGAACCTCCCACCGCATGGATGCACATGTGTGCATGAAAGTTCTGCGTTGTACAGGTGCCGGGCGCGTGTTTCCGTTCATACCCGCCACAGGAACGAGCTGCTATTTTTACCCCGTGCTTGCGCGTGTCCCCCCCCACATTGCGGTACGGATTACTTATGCTCTGGCGCTACCAATGGATACTTTTTGAGCCACAAATGGACCAACGACTCTACCCGTGCGTATTCCGTATGTCTGTACTTACAGTACGCTCCATGGACCAAAACTAGCCTGTTGTATGCGGTATGTTCGTGGTCTCTACTCTGTCCCAACTATCTACAGCAGTACGAGCACGAGGAACCGCCCGCTTGTTGATGACTACAGACTGTTGCTGGACAGTAGACCCCACGGTTTACGTGCGTGGTATGTACTCTGCTGTTCCAACTATACAGCAGTACATTGAGATGCAACGAACGCGAAGAACCGCCTACCTCTGTAGTGGACCAAGTCCTGCTGTACGCACTATTTTTCTGATTCAGTACTGTATGTATCCAGATTTGACCCGATCCACGATCCACAAATAATATTATTTTGCAAATACTTTTTTTTTATTATTATGCACATGGAACGGGTAACATGGAGCATGTACATGATGAGCAGTACATGTAGTATTTTGTATGCATATGCTAAAGCAGCATGTACGATGATTTTTTTGTCAGAAATCTCCGCGTTACCTGCACGTACTATGCATACGTTACGCATGGAACTAGACTATACAGATAGAGCTCCACTACTTCGTCACACAAGGTGCAATGGTTGGTACTGCTGTAGCCAAGTCGACACTCACTCAAGGTCGGGCAACAAGCAGCTCGGGGACGGGCGGTGGTGAACACGGCGAAACGCCGCCTTCGAAACCCGGGGTAAACATGCTGCTACAGAGGCTTCGGTCTCCTCCGCCTACGCCGCCTACGACGCTAGCGCTCGAAATACTAGGGTCCGCGGGTTCGCCTTCAAAACGATTCAAAGCCTGCAGGACGCCGTCTTCTCTCCTGCCTATCGTCCTGTGAGATGCACTCATTTTGTTGTGTTCGTCGAAGCCGGCCTCCCCCTTTTGGCGGTGTATCAACCTCTTCCTCTGGCCGGCGACGCCGAATTTCCCACGAAAGTACTTCGGAACGTGGCCAGGCCCGAAGCCCCCCCACTGCGGCGGGGTCAACCCTGCCGCGCCTGGTACTAGTCCTGGCGGCGGAAGCAGCGGTGAGGACAGCGCGGCGTGCTCGTTGTGTTTGGTGGTCGGAGAATCCGCCTCTTCTCGGTCAAGCGTGGCTGCCGCTGTGGCCGTTGCCCCCGCTACCAAATCGACTGCAGTCCTAGTAGCATCCATAGAACGGACGCGATCGCCACCGACGTGGTCGCGCGTCGAAGGAAGCATGCCACCTCCAGACGGTGCTCTCTGTCGCCTGTTTTTGTTGTTGTTGCCGACGGCTTGTGCTTGCCAGCGTGAAACCACCGGTGCTGGTGCTCGTGATCGCCGTCGTAGTCGGTTTTGCGACGACAATGATACCTCTTGCGCGGCCGCTGAGGCGGGATTGTTCTGCGGTAGTACAGCCGCAGCTCTCACCACCACCACCTCCGCTTTCTCTCGGGAGGCGTAGTCGTCTCGCTCGTCGCCGGAGAGCGGTAGGCCGGCGATGGCTTCTGCCCCGGCGTGCACGACCTGCCGCCTCCAGCCCTGTCCCGGCCAAAACTCATCGCCGTCATAAGCGGCAGCAGTTCGCCGTCCGCCAATGCTTTTGCCGCCGCCGCCGCCGCCGCCACCACCACCACCACCACGGCCGCTACCATCCCCGTTCCCGCTGCTACGGACAGTCAGCGGGCGAGACTCAGCGGCAGGCCAACCTGCTTGGTTCTTCTGGTCGTCGTGGTTGTGGTGGAGGTAGTAGTTGGAGTTTCTCTTCCACGCTCTTCCCACCTCCTCACTGTCCTCCTGCCCGAGAGACAGCAGCGCGCCCCGTCTCGGGGCATGGGGAGATGGGCTGGCGCTCGAATAGCCGCTTCGGTGGCTGCGGTAGCGTCTTGCTGTTTCTCCTGGTATCGGTACGGTTGTCTGAGGTCGAGGGCGCGGTCCGTCTAGAGGCGGGGGGGTCGCCGCTATTGGCCCTCCCCCCCCTCCGCCTCCTCCTCCTGCTCCTGCTGCTGATGATGCTGCTCGACTGGATTGCTGTCGAGACTTTCCCAAGCGGTCTATCGTGGGAACGATGGGCACCAGGTTGTCCCGCACCTTTATTGTTCATGGGCAAGCAAGGGTGTTGAGTGGTTGGTTGGATGTTTGAAGGAGCGCATGAAACGGAAACGTAGAGAAGGAAGACCACTCCCCTCTCACACGTGTGTATGCACGAAGTACGGAGCATATTCAGCTGGAATTGATATGTTGTCATTCGGGCTCCAGTAAATCCGTGGGTTTGTGATGCTCATTATTCCGTCCGCGTTCTGCACCGGTGCCGCCATCGAGAAAGGGTTTCCGCTCAGTCACCTAACCGAGGCCCACCCCTGACCTTTTGCCCAACGCGCGGTGGACTCTGCGGCAGATCGCCCTTTCGCCTCACAGGAGCAGCTGCAGTGTGCACTCGTGTTGCCACTTGCTGCTGCTGATGTTGTACTCCAGTACGTCATCACCGCCCTTGCTTGTCCGTTCCCCCAATGAAACTTACCGGCAATTTCATTCTGACTTGCCACAAACGCCAGATTCCTTCGTTGAATCTTACACATCAATCCAACTTTGTTTTTTCACGTTTAGATTCGCGATAAGCGCTCATGGCGTGTACTATGTAAAATACCCCTGAAAAAGGGGAAGAGGGATCAGGGAGTTAGGATTATTTTCCCCCCTGAAGAAAAAAAGGGAACAGGGGACTGTGGAATATTCCTCTGATTGACCGAACACACAACATTACGCAAGTATGTTCCTGGAAACATTTGCCGACCCCAGCGTTCCACTTATTGGTGATCCTGGCCCATGGATAGTGTTCAAACTCGTTCATTTAACCATCCATGTGGACTTGGAACATGGGCTCGTTGGGTGCAACTTTCAGGACGCATGCTGGGACGCGTGTGACAAGTCGGGCATGTCGCTGCGACAGGAAGTCGGGCATGTCGCGGCGACAGGTATTACCCGCCACTGGTTCAAGCGATTAGATGTTCACACACTGATCAAATGTTTCGCATTAAAACATCGGCACTACGGATGCTCGCGTACCCGTAGTTTACGGGAGACAGAGTACAACAGAAAGACTTGAAGCTGCCGTTGACCGCAAATCAAGAGTCTTGCCCTTCCAGAGCACTCTCGAGGGTGAGGATTGCACCGTGAGCACCACCTGCCCTAACTGATACCTAGCACATGCCAAGGATGTGCGCTCGTCAACGGCTTCCATCAAAAGTCTGCACCACTCCTCGTTCTGTCAGTGTTGGTTGTGGGTGTTGCATCAGAGTCCGTACGCACCGCACGCTCGCGCTGAAATGTTCAGCGTTCTACCTTCTACTGATGCGTGTGGTATACAGTAGTTAGGGTACAACGAACGACATGTTATTTATGTTCTTGCTGCTGTCTTCATATCATTACAACGTGCACCGAATAGGGAATCCTGAGTTCACTCTTGCCCTGTTCCTATTTTTTTCTAGTGGGGTGAATGCATGCCCTCATTTAGCTACCCTCAGGCACAGGAGGGAACAAGCAAGAGGAATCCTCCGGGCAAACAAAATATTGCTGTCGCGGAAGAAGTTTTTTTTTACCTCTTCTTTCTCGAACATGGTAAACACCCGGCCGAGCTGTATCCCATCCACCATAGCGTTGCCATTCTTCACAGTCCACGAGTCCTGTTTCCCCGTGGCGACGATACCGAAAAATAAACGTGAGCCACACACGCGCACGGCATGCAGTGAGTTTTCGTGGCACCTAATCCGGTGCTCGGGGAAAGGGGAGTTGAGAGGGGGGGGGGGCTAGCGGGGTGCAGACCCTTTCGCAGCGTACGCTGGGACCAGGTATGTAGGTACTGGTGGGACCTCAACGAATGCTCAATATGTCCCTTGCACAGCGGGGTATTGTGGTTTTGGCCATCTTGGGGCTTTGCTGCAAGGGAAAGACGCCGGGGAAACGCACCCTAGACTATGGGGGGGGTTGTTGTGCTATTCGCAGTTGTGATCGGACTGTATCGGGACAAGGCACCCGTCCCTTTTTTCGTATAATTATGGATGCGTAGGCAAAGAAACCCATGCCACAGAACTGCCGCAGCACACCAAAAGCACAGCACAGCAAGCGCACGGCACTCGCCTTTTGGAACATGTCCCTGATGGACTCATACGGCAGGCCCAGAAGCGTCAGGTACTCGCGCGACAGCCTCCCCACGGTCATGGCCTGGGGCTCTAGGCCGTCCAGTAGGGCCTGCTCGGCGGGCACGAATCTCGCTCCAGGAGTTAACTTGCCGTTCATGGTAGTCGCAGGCCGCCGACACCCCGCCGCCGCCGGCGCGGCGCCGGGCTTTCGCGGCCCCGTCCAAATATGCGGCGCGTCGGCACCCCTCCACCACATCGTCGGCCTCTGCTTGGTGCCACCGTCGTCGTTTGCCTGATCGCGACCGTCAACGCCATCGAGATGGACGTTGTCGCCATCGAATTTCGCATTGAGGTGGCAGTCGTCTACATCCCCCTCCACTCCCACGACCTCCTCCTCCGCTAACCTCGGACCCCCTCCCAAAACCGCCTCTAGTCTGTCGCCCTGCGCTTCCAAGCCCTGCAGTGGTGCTTCTGATCCGTCTTCCCAGTGCTTCCCCCAAAGTGGGACGAATGATGTATAGAGTTGACTGAGGTAAGCCTCCCTATCGCGCAGAACCGCCTCCGCAGCGAGCGTTTCGTCTTCGACCTGATTCGTGGCGCGGCACCCAGGGGGGAGACAGAGAGGGGGGGGGGGGGGGGGGGACTCCTAATCCTGGATGCCGTAATCCTTTGAAAAAAAAAGGGGGGGGGGGGACCCCTAATCCTGGCTGGCCGAATCCGAAAAAAAAAGGGGGGGGGGCCCCTTGCCTACCCCCTTTTTTTTTGGACCGTGGGTGGGGGAAACACCTATTCCCCCCGGGGTGAATGAACGGTTTTCCTTTTTTTACCCGGGATCCCCCGGGGGGCCCCCCCCCCCCCCCCCAGGGAAAAAGAATTTGGGCTCCCTTTCCTGGAAAAATCCCCCAAAGGGGCCCCCCCCCGGGGCCAATAAATTCCGGCCAAAGAAATCCCCCCCCCTTTAAAAAAAATCCCCATTTGTTTTTTTTTTGGGAAAAATCCCCCCCCAACCCTAAACCAAAACTTTCCCGTCTCCTT
>FN649752.1:2134193-2162422 GCA_000310025.1 Ectocarpus siliculosus
TTTTTCCCCCTTTTTTTGGGGCCCCCCCCCCCAGGGGGAAAAAGGGGGGGGGGGGGGGGGGGGTGAACTCATAGTCGTGCATGCCGTAGTCGTTTGAGACAGAGAGGGGGGGGGGGTACTCATAGTCGTGCATGCCGTAGTCGGAGACAGAGAGGGGGGGGCGCCGTTAGCTAGCCGTCTTTGTTTTGGACCGTTGGCTGTGGTACACACGTATCGCGCCGTGGTTGACTGAGCGTTTTCGCTTTGTCTACCGGGACTCGCACGGCTGCACCTCCCTCCCGCCTCGAGGAGAGAGCAGTTTGGTCTCTCTTCCGTGAGATAGTCGCCGAGTGCGTCCGCGCTCGGTGCCAATCAATTCCTGCCTACAGAGCTCGCCACCACTTAAGAAAAAGTCCCAATTGCTTTTATTTCGGTGAGAACTCACACCCGACCCTGAACCGAAACGTTCGCAGTCTCTGTTATAGTAGGAGCTTGCCTCGGAAAAACGTACGAGGTACGTAAATGGCGAAGCATTTGGTTGTCGACCAAAACCCGGCAAGCGCTAGCTCCGTCCCGCCGGTGTCAGTGCCTCGGCGGCAAGCACCCCCACATTCGACGACCATACCATACAACAGTATACGGGAAGGACATAAGTAACCCCCGCCCCATTGTCGAAATGAGGTGTTCTACCCCCGCCCTAGACGATCCCGACCGTGGACGGACGTGAGGCTTTCGGTGTTTACGGCATGCATGGCTATGAATTCCACACCCGCACCCCCTGCACCGTGGCATACGACGTGCCTGCCGAGAGCGGTTGTCCTCGAGGGCCATGGCCTCCATTTCGGCTTCGAGTCGCCTCCTGACCTCCTCCTCCATCGACGCCACCGCGGCCGCCGCCATCTTGAGAAGTCGGCATTCTTTGGCCTTGGCGTCTTCTTTGGCTTGTTGTTCCTGCAGAAACCTAAGCAGGAAACAAAGTCACCCGCGGTAGCAGTAGTACATGCCCGTCAGGCGGGGGTTAGGACTCTTCATCAGAGCTACACACATGTGCGTGTGTGTTTACGCGTGGGAAACTTTTCTGTTTTTATTGAACCATGGGAATCTGGATTATATCTGCCGGGGTTGGTCTTTTCCGCTTGTTGGATTCCCCGCTGTCCGCCGCCGCTGCCATGCCGGGCAGGAGGCGGAACAGAACTGATCAGCCGACCTGGGCCACCCGTATGACGTTTGCATCGGCAAGGACAATTATATGTGTTTCTTTTGATGGGCTGGCTGGTGTAACGAACCACGTACGTCTTTTGGTAAGAAAGGCGAAATATACGAGCCCAAACAAGCATTTTGCAGCCCAAACCGACGCGCTATTTTTTCTTTCACCAACCTCGGCCGTCAATGCTCACAAGAGCATGAAACCAACGACTAGTTCACCGATATACACTCACGATAAACAGAGCCTGTGGGTTTTCGAGGCCGACATCTGTCCATGTCGTTCATGTGGTTAGCGCGCGGTTATCACACCAAAAACGCAACGATTCCGTACTTATACGCACACCGATTAGCAAGCGTATCTTCCCACTGAGATCGGTGTGTATTGTCATTTGCTAACGAAACAGCGCGGTTAAATATTACGCCGGCCAACATCCGCACACAGTTCGAGCATACCAACGCCCGCACCCCACACATGCACCTCTTCTCTTCACGCATGACGGCGAGCGCCAGCGCTTCCTCTTCGGCCATTGCGTTCCTCTCTGCCTCCAGCGCCCGCTGCCGCTTGAGGTTGGCCATGTGCTGCTGGACGAGTCGCCTCCTCTCCTTGGTCTCGCGCATCCACCGCAGACGCTCTTCTTCTTCCCGTCTGCGCCTTTCCTCTTCCAGCCTGTTCTTTGTTTTGTTGTTGCACGACGGATGCGTTCACGGGCGGCACGAGAGGGTGCGTGACTTTTATTGACACCGTGTATCGAGTAAAAGAAATGCGAAGGAGGGAAGGGGGTGGCGACAGTGGTCCATTGCGTTTGAATCACTGATCACGCATCTGGCAGGAAAGACATCTCTTGAAAGTTCCACCCACTCGCGGTGGGTCGTTTCAATGTCCGGTGCATTTTCCCCGCTACCCTATGTATGTATGCGTCTACACAAAGGGCGGGGGGGGGTGCCTTCGCGCAATGGCCAGGGGGGCAGCAACAATGCGCCGTTACTATGGGAGGAGCCGGGGGAGCGTTCACTTCGGTGTCCAACTTGTATTTTTTTCACTACCAAAGCGGTTTGGCCGCCCTTCCGAGGAGGACCAACACGCGACCCTACCTTTTCAAGACGAGACCGAAGTCTTACTCCGACTTAGGCCGTGTATCACGGCCCATGCCGCTATTCCTGGTACTGAGTGCCTCACTTGCCAAACGTTCGATACGACCTAAGGCCAACCGCCTGAAGTACAACATGATCTCGGGATGCAATACTCGTATCCTTAGAGTACCAAAGCAGAGGCGAGCGGGCGAGGGCGGTCTTCGTTTTCTGGGAGAGGGGTACCACCAGTGAGCTTGCCAAGGCGTTTTGGTTGGCAGGCATCCACAAGGATATCTCTTCGACCCATTGCGTCGTCTCCTGTACCTGGTTTGCCTCGCGATCTCCCGCTGGCGGCGAACCTCTGCAACGCGCTCTCTCTCCTCCTGAGCCTCCTTCCGAGCGATCTGCGAGGTGTTTGCGTTTGTGTTGCTGTCGTTGTTGCTATCGTTGTTGTTGCTGTCGTCGCCATTGCAGCTGTTGGCATCGTTGCTGTTTTGGAGCTTTCACATACATGCTGAGGGTCATATGGTTAACATGACATTTGAAGCCACGTGTTGGGTAGGCATGAGACTAGAAACCGTGAAACCGGGTGTATTTCACACGCCGTGTAACTCTGTGAAATGAAGGCGGAACACGGTGTGGTTGAGCATGGCCCGATATACTCCCACGGCATGTGGAGAGACCACAAGGAACTTGGGGTAGACGCCCTTGTGATGGCATTGGTAAGGTAGGAGCATTGCAAGTGCAGTAAGTGAAATCCGCGATTCAAAGTTACTATTCCGGTCGGCGGTGGTCACAGGCATTGTCGGATAGGGATCTGAAGACATCTACGGTGCCCCTAGGCCCCCATCATTCGCGGGGCGCCCTTCTTTGAAGTTTGCCGTGTCCCTCTCTAGACCGTAGACAATAACAAGCTTTTCTTCGGCATGTCTCTCTTATAAGGCCCTACATCTCCTCGGCCCGAGGTGGGGTAAAAACCTACGCAGAACTTGGTAAAAGAGCAAATATAGCCCTGTCTTTAAACCGATCCTCGGCCTCAGAACGAACCGAAACCCTTTTTGAACCGTCCGTGGCCCTGTTTCTTAGCATGGGAGCACGGGGCGGGACTGCTCCCCACGGGAACATTCACAAGGCACACTGAAATCATAATCCGAAAACACACAAATAAGAGGCATGCTACGAAGATTCTGGTCGCTAAATCGATGTTCGACCAATATCGTTTTGCGGAAACGGCACTGCGATGGGCGGATTTCGTATTTGGCGGGTTCCAGTGTTGCCTTTACCATTTTGGTATTCCTACCCAATACATCGCTCACAACAACAGAAGAGAGGAAATGAACCTTGTGTGGGAGTCACAGGTCGGTTGCGATGTGAGGCGGAGGGTCGTGGCTAGGTAAGCCACGCGACCTTCTCCCTCCCTCCCTCCCTCCCTCCCTGTCAGCGTGCATCTATGTCTCAAAGAAGCACTCACTTCGAGCGCGTCGTGAATCTCGTCCTTGTTCTCCAGGCCCGTCCCGTCCTCGAACCCAAGGTACTTGAGCTCCCTCCACGACAGCAGGGTCGCGCTGTACTGCCACTCTCCTTTTCGGGGTGCAATGCATTCACACAGAAAGAAAGGCAGGATTTCGTTTGTTTGGTTGATGTAGAGCGGCTGGTGCATGTTGAACAAATCTCGTGCGATCCACGGAAACACGTGGTACTCGATTCGTGTGAATCGCCACGTGCCCAGAGTGCAGAATAGACCTGGCGCGTCGTCAGACAGGGGTGGACGCGCGGAAGACAAACTCAAGCAAAGCACATTCACACGAATTTATGGCACGGGTGCGAGGAGGTAAGAGTAGTGCCGACGGGTGTGGCTACCCCAATGAAGATCCGACTGGCGGCAAGAACCGCTGGTGGTTTCCCGAATAAATATCACATCGTAGGCTCGAAGTAATGAATCCTTTACTCCTATGCCCCACCTTCTCCTACTCTGAAGGGATCGCTGTTCAACTCGGCCTCCGCGGTCCTCATGAGCTCGGACCTGAAGTCTTCCCATCGCGCGACCCTCTCCTCTAGGCTCTTTCGGGCACGGTGGGCGCGGCGGGTCCAGCAGCGGCAGGAGCAGGAAGTCGCAATCCGAGAGCAAGAAAAGCGTTGAACGCGGTAGTAGCATTACTTTGGAAGAGAAGGCTGAACGCGTGTGTGTGCGGCTTGTCGCCTCGCTAGGAATTTTTTTTTCTCGAAGGCTTTTTATGCGTCTCACGTGTGGTTTAGCGTGTACTTTCGGGTGCAGCGATGCCGGTGTATGGAAGGCGCGGATAAATACGAATAATTACTGCCTGTTTTCGGGTGCATTCTGCTCGTTCCCCTGGCAAGGGTGGTGGATGTTGTGTGGTTGGAGGAGTGAAAGAGCGCACTTTCTTCCCATTGCTTGGCCGCAAGAATGTAACACGAGGTTCTGCATTCTGCCCGCCCCTTCCCCGGCCGGATTGGAAGCCTTCGATTTTTCTCCACGGGGGCATGGATAGTCCGACAAGACAGAGCTAGAAATGGTAATATTATCCCTCCGACAGGCCAACAAACGAGAAAGTGTCGTCTGAAGATGTACAAGAGGACGATATTCACTCATTTCTTGTTTCCCTGACTTTGTTGTGGCGTGTCCATTGACGAGGAAGACCTTTTGAGACGGAGGAGCACCATTCCTACTTATGACGCAGAATCCGCCAGCATTCGAACGCTCTCTATTCGTTTGTAAATATCTTAGGTACGGTACCGCGTTTTCACCGAGCCAACATCACGTGTGAAGTAGTCGGTCGGCCGGTGTAGTTCGTTGGATTGCCTTGTTCCTTGTGTTTCTCCATGACAACACAACCCATCTCGATTTTGCACGTTAGGGAAGGGGAGGGGTCGATTCCTTTCTCCCCCACTCTTGTTCTCATGGCGGGGGTGGAGAGTACCCACAACGTTTCCAGCTATCTCGAAAATGAACGCAACATATACATGCGTTGATGGCGTTTGTTCCGAAACTCGGGGTGTGAAATCGTGTGGGTGGACGCTACATCAAGAGAGCCCCATGATCATAGAATAGGGCCCCGCCTGTAGCGAATGAAAATAACTACAGCAGTAGCTGTTTACCAAGCATCAACCTCACTGTACGGTCCGAAGACTACCGTCATGCGTGAGGGTACTTGGTAGATACCTGGTTTTGGCCTTCCTCCGCCCTCGCCACTTCCAGCAGAGCAGCCCTTTGTCCGGCGCGCTCCCCGGCCTGCATCGCCTCGTCTTCGGCTTCAAGAGCTTCCTTGGTATGCCTGCAACAACGAAAGAGAACGGGCTTGCGTGTCTTCTAGCCGCAACTTTCTGGTTGTTTTTGCACGTTGAGCACGGGGCACCACTGTTGCTATTACCATCCGTTTCCACTCACTCATGCACCCGCAAGCACGTGTTTACCCCCCCAACAACAACCAAAGAGCGCCTTTTGCTACAAGGAATCGAACAAGGAATCGAATACCTTGAGGAAAACACCTTGCTCTGCGCTCGAACGGGCCTCTCTGTCAATCAAACACACCTCCTCACCACTTTGCAACCTCCTCCCAGGAGAACTCCTCCGGGGAACGCGACGGGAACAAACGGAAACGCTCCACCTTTCAGGTAATGTGTTGCCCGCAGAAGACCGAGTGCAAGGAGGCGGAGATGAGGAGGAGAGGAACAGGGGGGGCAGGTAGTAGGAAAGACAAGTCGGCGGGGGTAACAACCCACGCACACAGATTTGGCCCATGATATTTCCTGGAGACTGAGGTGCATGCCCCTCGGTCAATGAACACGCTCCGAACATATGGCAGCTAGCCCAGTGCCCTCTTCTCACGGAGAAGGCTACGTTAGCACACGCGGGGCTGACAACAGCGTGTCTTTTTGACCGCAAGTATGGCGATACGGTCGAGGAGGGTCCTCCGTAATACCGGTATGAGTAACGCCAGCACACCGGCCCTATTCAGACCAAGAAACGACTTGATTGTACCATCTGTGTCACACACACTCGCAGTCACAAATATATCGGCCCCCCGCAGGTTATTACGAAAACGACCAGGGAGGGGGCACGCAGACCCTAACACTAACCCCAACCCCAACATAGCCGATTGTATACTTCATCCAGTATGTTTGCCTACAACTTAGATAATCCTGCGTAGAGTACTGTCTCGCTCAAGGCTCACCACCGGGGGGGGAGGTGGCGTGACCAGCCGAGGGATCTCCCGAAACAGGAAGGGAGTCGGCACGTAGGCCAGCAGCTGCGTGGCCACGTGCCTCCTCGACTGGAGCAGCTCCTCCGCCCGCCGCCTCCGAAACTCCTGGCGGGGGATGGCGCTTTCCTCACAGTACCAGTCCTGCCCATGGGTAGAGGTGCCGCAGAGGGGGCGCGTTGAGAGCGAAAACATCGGGAAAAAGCGCCTTGCGTGGGTTCTGTGCGCCCTCGGTAAAAAACTCGACAGGTGAAGTAGGGTTGGGGTGGGGTGAGGCCGCTTTTGGGGGGCATGGCGAAGCACGTGGATGGGGGGATGGGGACGGAACATTGTGCGGGGGAACGAATTGTATTGAAATCTCGAGTATCGCCAAGCAATCACACGAGCCTCAGGGAGGCGATAGCAGGTGTTTATCTGCGCGATCCACGGGGTTGAAGGGGAGGAAAGCACCGTGATACAGGACGAGCAGTACGGAAGAGAAAGACGCGCTACTCAAACTGCCAAATCAGACATACACGATAGGCTCTTGCAGCGGAAATACGCGATGACGCAAGTGATATGTTAATGACGGGCTGAGCAAAGGGTCAGCGGCAGCTGATGAGCCCTTGTTTCGAGTATTTCTCACCACAAAATCCAACACATCGCAGCTACCGCCCGGTTCCGCAGAAACGAGCATCCCCTCCTGCACCATACCCAGCCTGACGGTTTCGTCTCTCATCGCCGCCGACACCTCCCCGTCCAAAAACGCCTTCCTTTGCGGCGGAATCCGGGTCGCGTCCGGGAGGCAATACCAAGCGGAAAACTTCGCCCACCTACGCGGATGCGAGAAAAAAAAAGAGACGTCTGTGGGTCTCTTTGTCTGGACTCCATCCACAGGCTCGAACAAATCCTACAACGACGAGCGAATTGCTGCAAGGTGTACGCAATTCAGTTCGAATGAGATATTCGTTCCAAACATGTTGAGGAATGCATCACTTGCTGAGGAATGCATCGACACCATTCGCTTGTTTTTACGTTCTTTCCCCTCCGAAATGTCGGGAAGAGGGTGGACAGTTATTTGAGACCATCCCTCCCCACCCCGCACTCACAACATGAACTCATGTGATTGCTGATCATCTGAAAGATATTGTTATTCTGTGCTGAGCAACTACGCTGTGAGTGCTCAGCGCGGAAATGCTAGATAAGGCGAGGTCCTCCATGACGACGCAGGCCCCACCCAACAAATCCAATACTATCAGTGAATGATCCGGGTACACGCAAGACACAAGAATACCTTAGCACTATGTCGAATGAAATTCCGAACTTGTGCAGCTAGCAACATGTGTTCTGTGATACGCACATGGCTGATGTTTTTTGAGAGAACGAATCGGAACTCGAGTGCCTTCCCTTGGCTTCGAAGTGGTGAGGGCAGAGTCGAGACCATGGAGCCACTCCCCGCCTGTCCGAGGACGGCGGTCTAAACAAAGAGCGCGAGCTCCACAACCACCCCTTGTTGGTGAATTTGCGAAGAATAACTGCTGTGTTGTACTTTTGGAAACTTTGACCGACTAACTTGCAAGTGGCACCGGAAAGCAAGCTGGTAGTCGTCACACACCCTCAAGGCCAATTTTCACAGATCGATTGCTCCTCAACCAGGAGGGTTTCGATGCCGGAAAGGGTAGCATTGGAAATATTTTCGCCGAGAGCTGTCCTCGCGCGCATCGCTCGATTTTCGCACCCCCGTCTTAGGAGAAGTCGAGCTTTGAGCTTCGACGTGTGATAACTTTCACCTTTGTCGGTGCCGAAAATGTATATATCCGTTTCCTCGGACTCCGTGGTGATCCGGGCAAATAGACGGATGAATATTATCTCAATTTACATAGAAGAAAGTGACACCAACGAACCTAAGTTTCTTGTTTGGAAGCGTGGACGACGCGTCTTCAGGGTCGGGGACGCCGATCCGTGCCGACGCCGCCAGGGTGCAAACCCGGGGCTGCACGCAAGCGAGCTGGAGCTCGAGGTTGAGCTCGTCAGGGGAGCGAGGCTCCCACGCGGCCGCTTCCTTTTGGCTGCCGCTCAGGCTCTCCTCCTTACGAGGTGTAGGAAAACAAGAGAAAATGGGAGAGAGGGGGGGGCAAGGGAGGAATGTGTGGCGGTGTGTTGTCGAAAGGCCTTGTTGATCCATTCCGCTGCCCAACGAGATAATTTGGTTTGGTGAGCTGAAGGAGTGAGACGACGCGCGTTGAGAGAGATGTTGTAGCGAGAGGGAGAAACATACCGCTGGAGAACAACCGGGGGAGTGATCTAACGTTGCCATCCCACCTCCCCATTGCCTGAAAAGGTGCGGCAACCAGGGATCAAGCAACAAACCTGGCGGAACTCCTGCAAGATAGTGATAACCTGGTTGCTTGATCTTCGCCATCATCGTCCGTCATATATTTCTACGAAATCTAAGTACGCATTTGCCATCCAAACCGTTACACTCGGATGATCAAATGCCCCAAAGGATAGCCTAACCTGCGCTATGGCATGCCTAGTTTGTGGGAGAGGGAGGATATACACATAAAAAGTTGGGTGGAGCAACGCTGTTGGGCAAGCAGCCGCAGTCGCCGTTGATGCTGTGTCTGCGTTCACAGCAGTTGTCTTGTCCGTCTTCCGAACTCGACAATCAAAGCACGCGTTACAATCATATCTTCGACTCCATCAGCGATAAGTGACAGGTGCAAGCGCCCTGTAGTATGTGTCTCGCTTACCCCTGACGTTGCCGACGAACGGCGACGAAATAGTTCAGGGTCGACTTCTTCCGGGTCGAACTGCTCCATGTCGAAGCGGTCGAAAACGCCTATGGCTGCCACCTGAAGTCGTCATTTTCGTTGTTCCCAGCGAAGCAAGCAACAAACGGCGTGGTGAACGAAAACACACCAAGTTCGATTGTTACGATCTGAGAAAGGGAGATACCAAAGCGGACGAGGTCGGTACTTGCAACCGGTAGGGATCAGACGTCAAGTATGGCCAGCTGGGCCACGGGGGGCGGTTGGCTAGGGGGGAAGGCGGCCGAATGGGTGCTCGTGCGCTCCTCACTCTCGTTCCGCTGAAACGGAGCACCGTTCGTCTCTGAAGCTCGTTCAAACCGCTTGGGGGGTGCCATAACTGCATTCTCATTCCACCGGGGGGGGTATAGGGCATCGACGGATGGGGAGCTTGACAGGCGCTGGAACGCGACGTAAACGGGTCCTGCTATCTTGTACCCGACCACCCGGTTGTGTCGCTGCCCGGCCGGGCGGTTGCCGGTGGGGCACGCCGACAGCTCTATCTTGGCATCGGGGTATCATACCCTGGCTTTCATAGCGGACGATCCCATTGAGGGCAGCATCAGAATGAGCGGAACCAAGCCATTGTTTATCTACTTCATTTTTGTGCAGTTTGAGAGGCCGTTTTTCAACGACAATTTACTAGGGGCCGCCCTGGCGGCTGCCGAGGTATTTTTCATGCCAATGATTGTGACTTCTAGGAACATATTTCTCCCTCGAAGGCGTTTGGGACGAGGCCGCCGGTCGTCGACGCCGTCGAACGTCCGTTCTCGAAAACCTTGTTCACGGGGAACGGGCGAGGATCAGGCTGACAGGCAACAAAGCATCAGCCGATTTTTTTCATCCCAACTCTAGCATTCTCACTCGTGGCTGTCCGTGCCCTTCCGTCATCGTTTGTCAACCTCTATCCGTTGTACACTTCTCTCAATGTGGACAGATAGGAAACACTCCTGGCGTCTCTTCGATCTCAACCTCCGAACAAAACCCCGCCACCACCGCCCTCCGCCGGTGCAGAAAATGATCAAAACCACCGAGCCAAGCACACACACAAGACCTCTGCCCGTCTCCCTTGCCCAGAGATCAAAGGCATAGCTGCTTCGCCTCCTCCCCTCCACAATCATATTTCCCCCCCGCTATTTCCCCCGCTTTCTAGCCGTTGGCGGCCATCTACGCGACTCTCTCTCTCTCTCTCTCTCTCTCTCTCTCTCTCTCTCTCTCCCCACCCACTCACGTCTTCGGGTCGCAGCGTTCCCAGCGACCCCCGCCGCTGCCTAATGTCTTCGGCTTTTCCGGACTCCTCCAGGAGCTCATCAGCCTTCTTGAGCGCGAGGGCCTTCTCCACCTGGCTGCGCCGTCGCTTCTTCGCCGCCGCCGCCGCCCTCCCGCGGCGCGCGACCACCCCCGAGGCGGCCTCCGCCACCCGCTTCGCCTTGACGTCCTCCCGCTTCACGTCCAGAAGCCGGCCGACCTACACTTCCGATAGAAATAGTTGATTCGGGAGGATGCCCAAGTAAGGTTTTCGGTTCGGCTTTGCATGGACGGAGATGTATTGAGGGAAGATTCGCCGGGGGACGGGGCGTGTGCAAACGGGATCTGATCCTACAGATTGCGATGTGCGAGCATGTTTTATGGGTGGGAAATGGGTGGGGCGGGGGGTAGAGTGCGCTTGAGGGGGTTAAGCTGGAGGGAAAGTGAATTTTCGATTTGCGCGTAGAAATAACCGTTTCTATTCTCGCCTTGCTTGCCGCCTGTTTGGAAGTGACCGTTCTCGCCGCCAGAAACTTTCGGCGGGCCTCCATCCGCAGCCGTTTCGCAGCGGCAGTCCCACCCTCGCGCGACATCGTCGGCATGGCTGTTGCTCCACCACCATCAAGACCGTCAGCCTCTTCGTCGCCCCCAAACTCGAGCCTTAAGGCCCCCGCCGCTTCCTCATCTGCCTTCACCTCGTCTTCTCGTGCGTCCCATCCGGCAATGCCCGCCAGGCGAGCGGTGTCAATGCCACGGTCTTGTTGTTCCCGGAGGACCTCCGTCGCGGCACGCCCGTCCTCTTGGGGGCCGTCGGCGGCAGCAGCCGCATCGTCCCTGCTGGACGTCCGTGCTCGCTTTGACTGGTCGGTTTTCAGCAGCGTCACGTGCAACGTCGACCCTGCTTCTTCTCCTCCCGGTGGTTCTGGCGGCACCGGCGGCGTGGTCGTTCGCCCGCGCATGATTCCCGCTTTTGGTGTAACGTGCCCCGGTACCGTACCCTTGTCCGCCGCCGCCGCTGTCTTTTCTACCTCGGCTCGCGCGCCGTCGGTGGATTCCCGGGAGGCGGCGGCGGCGGCCATTTTTCCTTGCTCGTTTCCGTCGCCGCTCTTGTCCACCACCTTCGCCGGTGCAGCGGAGACTTCTTCCTCTCCGAATGTGGTCGGAGCGGCGGGACGAGGGCCATCGGCGGGCGTCAGGCGCGGGGTGAGGGGGCGGCCCTGCGACCCCGGGGACGGCGGCCGGCGCAGCATGGCGGCGGTGATTAGCGTCTCGTCGGCCCTGTCGAACACCCGCCCTCCCCGGTACCAGGATCGGAACGCGGTCCAGCGGCGTTTCCGAGCGGAGGGGTTCTTGTTCGGGTTGGCTCTCCCCCCGCTTGCCGCCGCCACCTCAACCTCGGCGTTCCAGTCACCTTCCAGAATCTGAACCCCCATCATGGCGGCTTCTTCCAGAATCTGCGGTTTTATACGAACGTGAGATAGGGGGCTGGCACTTGTTCCTCTTCGATGAGGTGACCTCGAGAGATCTACGAGACAACACGTTTGGCTCCCGTGAGTGTCTCTCGGAGCATAACTTCAAATTTTCAATATCTCCTGATCGTATTTCAAACTTTAGTGCCATACGTAGGCCATTCAGCAACGAAGTGCTCTTGGCAGACCGCAGACGCACACTTGTCTCCCCCCCCCCCCCAATCCCCGAAATCCAATCCACCTCACCCACCTCCGGCTGTTGAGCTGCAAAGACGCACTCCCTCAGCAGAAAGGCAGACCTTTCGGTGCCCCCCCCGCCTGCGGCTCCCCCCCCGTTGCTGCCCACGGCCGTCGCCCACCACCGGCAGAACGACCGCCACTTGTTCCTCGACACGGGGTTTGCCGCGCACCTCCCCGGCGCCAGGTCGTCCGCCGTCGGCGGGTCCAGCGCCGCTTCCCTCGCCGCGCGCGCCACGACGGGGTCCATCAGCGCCGCCAGTGCCTCGGCCATCTGCTCCGACTCGGAGAGGTCCTTCCAGGGGACGTCCAGCTCTTCGTCGGGCTCTCGCTCCGTCCTGGCTTCTAGCCGCGTCGCCGCAACGAGCGCCGCCGACATGCCCGATGGAGCCGGCTCCATGGAGAACACGCCGCTGGTGGTGGGGTCCCCGCCGTGGCAGCCGTCGCCCCTGAACCCGGCCCCCAACCGGCCGCCGACCCCGTTCTCCCCGTATGCGTACAGCAGATAGTCCCGCTCGGGGGAAAGGCCAGACAACGTGAGTCGCGCGGGGACGTCCGGGTTAGCAACGGTGGCCGACGCCGACCCAGCCACGGCCTGCGTGCACCCGCCGCCACGAGAGGCTCCGTCGCCGTCTCCGCCCAGTCGGACCGTCGCCGGTGACGGAGGGGTGCCGTGGCCGCCGCCGGCACCTGCTTCGACGGCGACGACGTATACCTCGCCGCGTTTGGTGAGGTACAGCGAGGCTGACACGCGGTCCCACTCTACGGAGTCGATGACGAACTCCTCCACCAAGGGCGGGGCGCAGGCCTTGTCAAGGGCAGACTATTGGTATATGGCGTTGACCCAAGAAAGCGGCGACAACACACATAGGGAATAACAAGGACGGTGCTCAGAGAAATTGGAGACAAATGCTGCTGAACCCTGCAACAGGGGTCGGCCTTGTGGAGGCGGGTAGGCAGCACGGCCTACTTGTATCTCTTGGGGGCATGGAAGGCGCTTCTCGCTCTTTTCTAGCCCTTACGAGTGAATCTTGAACCA
Organism: Ectocarpus siliculosus; assembly: GCA_000310025.1. Taxonomy (NCBI): domain Eukaryota; class Phaeophyceae; order Ectocarpales; family Ectocarpaceae; genus Ectocarpus; species Ectocarpus siliculosus. Next base: position 2,147,452 of record FN649752.1, read on the forward strand.
AGGTTTTCGCCTTCAAGTGCAAGCAGTGCAGACGAGGGTGCACGGTCCTCGCACTCCAGGAGACAAAACATTTTTACAATTGATTCTTAACGGTGTATATACGCATTCACCTCCATTCCTTCGTAGAAAGCGATTATGTCCCGCCATTCCATCTTGCCCCTATGCCGACCGCCGTGAGCTTGGCGAAAGAGAGACCTCACCTAAGGTTTCATGTTGCACGGGGGCGATAGGTATTTACACAAAGGTCATCTCGCTCGTCACGAGCAAGAGAGTGTGACCAGTACGGTGCACGTTCGCGCTCGCCGCTACTGTGGTTGTTAAACTATGATAGCCATCAACTCTGTTAGTGGCACACCTCCGACAAAAGTGACCACCCGGCTGTTGGGGTCATCACTAGTTACCAGGTTGGACGAAGTGGACCGCATCGCATATCACCTGGTACTGCGACACTAGCCCTCGTTCTATGGACCGCGCCACGTAGTCCCACTTCACCAAGGCCTCTTGCGTCAGCACGTCCCGCCCAGCCGCCAGCGTTTCGAAGACCTCTCGCAGCCTCTTCGAGCGGGGTGACAGCGAAGCCAGCTCTGCAGCAGCAGCGGCGGCGGCGGCGGCGGCGGCGGCGGCAGCAGCCTCAGCAGAAGCGGTGGCTGTTTCGTCAAGCCCCACGCCTTCGCCCGCTGCCGCTCCCTGGCGCCCGCCGAAAGTCGACGGTTGTGACAGGGCACTGGCGTCTCCGGCCCAAAGACTTCGCCGGTCTGCTGCCTAGAAGGCAATAGAATAGGGTTTGGGGGGGGCTTTGTAGCGTGGGTGCGGCCTAGGGTCAGCGAAGGTCGGCAGAAGTAGCTAGGTTATGGCCCTCACCGCGTCGTCGTGTGCTGTACAGAACTATTTCCGGCTTCGTGCCAAGCAATCCTCTTGTAGCATCACAACGAAAAAGACACAGCAGGATAAAGCATGCATACATGGGTTGGAGTCGATCGCTCGATGTCTGCTCCTAAGCCTTCGCTCCCCACCTTGTCGACCTCGAGCATCAGGATTTCGCGCCCGGTAGAGGACTCCCGGAAGTGCTTAGTCACGACGAGCCCCGTCGGGTAAACCTCCTCCGTGACGTTCCCGGCGGTCGCCGGCTCTTCCTGTCGGTCGGCAGGTCCTGCTCCGGCCCCCGTCTGCGCTGCGGCATCTGCCGGGGTGGCTTTTTGTTCGTTCAAAGTCCCGCCCCGTGGGATGAATCGACGCTTAGCTATCTTTGTCAGCGATGTGCTCGGCGTAAAGCTCCGTTTGGCCGCCCGGAGTCTTTTTACAACAGGAGCAAAAGGAAAGCAGAAGTACCGACCCGACAAAGTTGGCTCTCACCGACGACACGTGCAAGCTGCGTAGGGCGGGGGACGACCTCCCTTCTTACCAGTGTTGTGCAGGGGAGTCGCGAGGTTCTACTGCATGTTATTGGTCGGCATTTCGGCAGAGCGATGTGTCCCAGTGATTGACTCGCACGCACAAACACACCACCAAGACGTGTACAACATGTTCGCCTCTGTCCTGCCATTCATGCGCTCACGATAGCGAAATGGACGAAGGCGAGTCTCCGCTCAGCCCCCCCCCCCCATCCCTGCTCCCAAGGTCGGTACCGGGTGATCTTCCCCAACATTGTGTGATCACCTTGCGTCCGCGTATCCCTTAGGTACCGCGACTCCCACGCCCGACATCCCCGAAGACGGTGCTTGAGCGGAGTCGAAGTTGAACTGGAGCCTGGACTCGTGCACGTATGACGGCTGCCGTCGACCGACAACCACCGGCGTCTCTGTCCGTCCCCGGGCGTCCCACGAATCCCTGGCGCGGCGGGCGGCCACGGATGCGGCAACGACGGCGTTCATCGGCCCCGCCAGTTTGCCTCCGTCCTTGTTGTTGTTGTCTTGGTCGCCATCTTCCGCTGAGCGACCGGTGCCCTGCTGCTGTGCCTGCTCTTCTCGTTCTTCTTCTTCGTTCGTTGCGTGCTCGGCCTGTTCACGCCGCTGCACTCTGCTATGAATTATCTCCCCGGCGGGACTGCTGCTACGTTCGCCCCCACCGCCACTTGGATACCTCCCTCCCGTCACCACCGGTTCCCCTGAAAAACAACCATCCATCGGGGGCACTACCTTAGACGAATAATCAAACATCGCGCCCGACTCTACCGCCCCCGATCGTACCTCGCGCAGCTCAGACCCAGAAGCCTCCAACGCGAGCGTGGCGCTGTCTTCGTTGGTATTGGAGAGCGTCGAACCGGGTGGATATCTAAACCCCGAGGACATGGAGCCACCGCCGCCGCCGTTCGGAGACCCCGAGGTGGTACCCCCCCGGAAAGATCCCGCAACGGCGGAGAAATGTTCGTCCCTGTCCCTGGGACGGGCGCCGCTCGGCCTGCGGGAGAGGCTCGGCACGGCCAGCTCCAGGGAGTACATGCCCGCGATGTGCTGCCCCCCAGGCTCTACCTCACCGCTCCCTACTACCGATTGGGGGAGCACGGCACCGTCCCCGGTGCTCGGTTGCTGGAGAAACAGGTGGTCCCACGCGGCGGCGGCGGCGGCAGCGGCGGCGAATTCGGGGTCGATCTTTACCGTTTTCCCACCACTTACTTGCCGATATGCGTGTTGCGGCGGGGGCTTGTCGCTGATATCGTGAGTGTGGTCGGCGCGGTCGCTGTTGATGCTTGTTTCTTGGGGATCCGGCGGGGGGAAAACCGTGAGATTATTGACGCTGGGCCTAACGGGTGTCGGTCCCCGTCGCATGGGAATTCGTTGTCCGACGCCCCCCCTCCTCGAAATCTTCTTGCGCTCGCGCTTCGATGATTCTGGCCGCAGGTCACTCGTTGGGGAGGAGGCCCGGTGTGTGCCGTCGTCGTGCGTGTCACCACCGCCATCCGCTCTGGGCAACGCCAGCCAAGCATCTCGAGAGGCAGCGGTCAGCACCATTCTTCTCTTGCCGGAAGCCTCCCATCCCAACAGAGGCCCCTGTATTCCGCCGAAGACGTGGTACCGTCCGGCCTCGCGACCCCTTGGGCCGCCCACCTTCCAACGGTAAGCCCCATCTCCTCGTATTGCAGTGGTCTCCGATGACGACGATCCGCCGTACGCGACGGAGCGAGACGGGAGCCGTGGTATCAAAGGTTTCCCCGGAAACGCGTTGGCCACCGCGGGACACAGGTGTCGGGATTGTCTGCCGCCGCCACCGCCGCTGCCGCTCTCCCCCATCAAAGCTTCGACCGTGGCGGACTCGAGCACGGCGACAACGCCGTCTAGCGCGGCCACGACCCGGAATGTGTTTGGCTTCCTCGTCGACGACACCCTCGCCGTCGACCCCGCTACCGCCGAGCCGGCCACCATGATGTCGACCTTTGCGAACTTTCTGGGCGGGGAAGGGCCGCCGGCGTGTCGGCCAGCAGTCCCGGGAGCGGGCTCGATATCGACAGGAGGAGGGAGGAGAACGGCGGCGGCTGGCTCCACGGAGAGGCAGTACCGACGGAGCGGCCTTATGTTGTCGCCGGGGGCCATGGACACCCAGCGCACCACGGTGCGGTCGGCCGAGGTGGTCAGGATCACCCGCCCAGCCTTAACCCCGCCGCCGCCGCCGCCGCTGTGCGAACGGAAGCCCATCCCGAGCGCTACGACGATCGACGTTACCCTCGCCTCGTGAGCAAGCGGGAACGCCTGCAGGGCCTCTCGCGTCGATGCGAGGACCCCGCTGCGGCTGGCGAACGGGATCGTCCAGACTTCCACGGCGCCCGACTCGAACCCGCACGCCATGTGCCCCTCGGACAGGAGCTCGAGAGCCGTAAGGCGCCCGACGTCCCCACCACCACTACCGCCTCCGCCACTGCCGACAACGGTGTACCCCGCGAGGGTGAGAGGAGACATATCTTGCCTTTGTGAGGTGTCGATGCCCCAAACTTTCACCTCCCGGTTGGCGCCCGCGGTCACGACAAAGAAGGTAGATTCCCCGACAGCGTTTCCGGGGCCGCTACCGTGGCCATCGGCGGCAGCAGCCTCCTTCACCCCGCCGAGCCGCTCGAGCGGGTCCTGGGGGGCGTCCATGGCCGTCCGAATGGAAACGACCACATCGGTGTGTGCGAGAATGACGTGCCACGGTCGGCGCGACGCGCGACCCGCCGACCACAAGGCGACGGTACCGTCGGCGCTGCCAACGAGCGCGACAACCCCGCCGCCGCCGCGGCCTGCATCGTCGTGCGGTAAGGAGCCGCCAGATAACTCAGCCTCCGAAATGAATTGGTTGCCGGCGTACCGGAGGAGCAGAGACAGGGGGATGAGCCCCACGGCCGTCGTCGAGACGCACGCGCCCCTCGCCGGCAAGAGCTGCTGCTGCGACCGCCGGAGTCGGAACGACACGGACGCCGTGCGTGGGTTCATGACGTCCACCGTACCATCGTTCCACCCGCAGAGGAGGACCCCCAGGGTGGTGCTGTGACACCACGACGTGATGAAGCAAGGGCGGTCCACTCGCGGAGCCGACTCTACTTGATCTTCCCTGAAGCCAACACGCGGGAGGAGCAAGGTTCATAGCATAGATGTTTGGGGTAGGAGAGAGCGACACAAGACTTGAACAGGTGGAACGTCTAGGTCACTAATATCGGAAACTCTGACAATAGTAGAAGCGGCTATGGCGCCCTGCGCAAGACATCACCGACGCCGAGCATTGGCGCAGAGGGAGAAAAATGGATTAGATAGTATTTTAGCGGATCTACAACGTCATTTAGGGGATCTGCAATGCAACCACAAGCACCATTCGTGCTAGCCAGTTCGCTAGGGCCCCTTTTTGTATGTTTTTGTCTTCACTTCAAATCAGCGCTCACAGTATAGGATATTGACCGGGTGGTAGCGCCCACTACATCACCAGATTATCGTCGGTGGTGCAATTTGACGCCTTTACCAGAACTTCTCCTTCGGCGCCGCACAGAAACATACGGGTAGAAGACAGACTCCAACAGACGCGATATTGGTGAATTGCTCGCGTAGTCTACCCGTGTTCAGGCGTCTTATTTGCAATCGGAATCGGTTGCTTCACGATTCGACGTGCGAATGCGTCTTTGTTATTTTTGATTTAAGGCACACGTAGGGTGAAACTCATCACACAATAACACAGACGGGGAAAAGAAAAAGAGTCGTTCCAGAATGACGGGGTATACATCGATGTTCAGCCAATAAATATGACAAGAGTCTGGCCCGCAGAAGCTTTAATATAGCCCAGCCTAAATACTCAAACATATCCACGGAGTTACTTTTCCGACGAAAGGTCGTAAAATCGATGTAGGTCCTAGGAACATCACTTTCAGAATGAAAACGGGTCTTTCGTGGAATAGGCGATATGTGAGGAACAAAACAAATGTGTGAGCCATAATGTCAACTGGGCCTGAAACCCCACTTAAGACCACGCCTTCATTCGTACGACCCTCGCGACGGTCATTAGCCCGAGGCCATCTACAATAAAAAAGAGCGTGATATCTTATTGGTATTTGTATGCTGATCAAAGGGCTCCCTGCAACAGCCCCGTCAAGTCTTCTACACTGCAAGCAGTCAAGTCGTCGCGTTCTTGGTCGTCATGGTGGCGCAAAATCTAAAACCCCAGACAATTAGAGGAGATATTCCACAAGTTGGTTGCCAATATACAAGGCCGTGAAGACTCCGTGTCCCCGAAATCCACATAAAAGTCCCCATCTTGGCAACGAAGAAGCCCTCTCTCCACCAAAAACATACACCCGTACCTATGTCTCCGTGCGAGCGAGACCTCCTCAACGACTCCAGCCCGCCCGCCACCGCTCACGTCCAGCACCTGAAACGACGGCCTCTCGGCCCACACCAAAGCCAGCGCCTGCAGAGCTCCATGTCGAGGCACAAGGCTTCGCATTCCCAGCACTCGCGGTGGTGCCCCCGCGTTCCCCCCACCCTCTTGAATGCTGCCATCGCGTACCCCCGCCTCTTCTTCGCCAGACTCCCAGAGGATAGGGCTCTGGTCCTGCCTACCCTCTCGATCCTCAGGTAGGAAACTGACCCCCGACAGCGCAACCCCGGCCGCCACTAGCAGTCCGGGACCAACGGCGACGTCTGGGCATCGCGAGCGACTAGGGATGACTGCTGCGATCAGAGCCCCTGACGGCAACTTTCGCGGGTCTACGGCCTCCTCCTGCTCGACCTCCTCCTCCTCAACCTCCTCCCCGAAAATATCGCCACCGTTGACAGCTTGAGTTTCAGCCGGCCTTCCCTTGTGCCTCAGTTCCGGGTGAGTTGTGTTTCTCTGTTGTCCAGTATCGTAGGGGGCACCGTCGCCTCCACCGCCGCTGCCATGAGGGGGTGACAACGACGACCCTTTGGTGTCGGAAAAGGACGACTCGGGCCCAACCGTGGGGCCCGGCGGCGACGCAGAATCCGTCTCGCCTTCACCGGTGCGAAGTTGTCGTCGCTGTGCGGTACGCTCAGCTTCAGGCGGAAGAGTGGGTTCCTTTGGGACGCGTGGCGCCGCGGCGGGGAGCGTGTACGCCGCCACAGCGGTGGACCCGCCGGGGTGCAAGAGCCACGTGCGTAGCGTGCGCAGGCGGTCAACGACATGCAAGTAGGTTGAAGCGTAGCTGCAATCCATGGAAGTTGCGGGATCAGACAGGTTGTTGTCGTCGTCCCATGGCGTTGTTCCCGACGGCGGAACTTGGGCATTCGCCGCCCGGTCTGATGGACCCGCGGAAAAGCTAGCTCCGGCGACAAGCACGTCAGACATGTACGAAAGAAGCTAGAAACAAAGGAACAGGCGGGGCCACAGTTTGGCCGGGAGCAATCGACGTACAGTTGAACAGAGGTGCAGAGGGTACTGTTGAGAATTCCAAAAGGAACGATATCCAGCCCCTGATCCGTGCGGGAGTCGAAATGAACATAAATTCGAACAACGACAAAGAGAAGGACCCAATGCTGCAGCTCGCCACACTTTATAGTCTCTCTGTACGGAAATAGCAACCGATACGACATCATCATGATTCTCCTAGGAATGGCTGGACGTCAGGTAAGTACCTACGTCCGTGTAGGTTTCAACAATTGACCTCGATTTATAACCCTGCAACCGTGTCGCGTTGCAACAAAAGCATGAAATTCCACGCACCGGTATCGTAACCCTCCTCCCAACGTCGACCTGGTGTACGTCGACCCTCGACACCCCTATCCCGTCGTGATACAGCAGCGCCACCAGCGCCGTCGGCCCGTGCCACAGCACTTTCTCGACCGTGCAGCCCCTCGGTGCTATGGAGAGGGCAGTGAGGAGGGTCGAGCCTGTCGCGAGGTCCCAAACGCAGAGGTGCTGGCCCTCGGCAACTCCCACAAGAATGCCGGCGCCCGCGGCGGCCGCCACCCTGCTGCGTGCCCCTCCGCATTCATTGTCACGGCCTTCGCCGCCGAAGTCTTCCCACGAAACCCCGTCGGATGATGTCGCAAGCGAGCTCACCTGCCTGTTTACACGCTTTCTGCCGCCGCCCACGGTCATCGATACTGTATTGATGACGATTTCGTGTCGTAGTACCGCAGTCGCTGGCCGTGTCGGTGGTGAAATCGTAGCAGATGCAGCAGTAGCGGAGTCGGGATGCTGCTGTCTCTCTTTCTCTCCTGGAACGACGACGATGGCGCCCCGGGTGGTGCTACCACTACCAATGCCGCTTCCACTACCACTACCACTCGATAGTACCGGCGGGGGGGTTGGCAAGATCCCGTAAATCTTGACACCGCCAGCTGCGGTCGCTATCGCCAGCGAGCAAGTGTCCGCGTTCCATGCCGCTGTCAGGATTTTTTTATCTCTTTGGGAAGTGGGGGCACACCGGGACACAGCGAGACGTTCGGCGACGTTTGAATGACGTGCAGTGCGCGCGAAAGTACGGAACTGCAAGCCCATCCCCCAACCAAGGCTGGTGATCTTCTTTGATCACATATAATCACCTATGCAATAATCATATGTAGACTAAAGGTTGAACCCCTCCCGCCTGCAGCCCCTTGCTTGCTTGCTTGTATTCCTCACGAAGACCGTGGTTAGATTAGAGACCGCCCTCTTGGTATCTGACGATCTTAGCAAGTGTTCACCGTGTAGCTGGTGAAAAACGTGAAGTAACAGACGTGCACGCTTGAGTTGCGACAGCCGAAAGTGTGGCCTCTTCCCCCAACTACTGAAAGCCGTACTTGTACTTGCCGCGAGAAACTGAGAAGGAATCATGTGCCACCACGGGAGGTAATACATAACACACTCGTGGTCTACAGTATGGACGGAGTGCACAGGTGCATTGTGTATGAAAAACAGCATCCTCGTCGTGCGTGCCGCACCAACTATGATTACAATTCGATTCAGTGGATGCAGAAGGAGTGCAAGTCACCCCTCACCTTTTCTTTCCAAGGTGCAGGAGCACATGGCGGTGCACCACGCCGCCGCCGCGCGCGTCAAACAGCACCACGCCGTCCACCTCGAAAACTCCGACCACGTAGTAGCTGTCACCTCCAACACCACGCCCCGGGAGCATGAACAGCGCCCGCAACGGTTGCCGGGAGCACGGGAACCCTTGCACCAGAGAAGGTCCTCCCGCCGCCGCACGTGAGGCTCCGAAGGACCACAAGCGAACGGCGCCGTGCTCGGCCGTTGCAATGTGGTCTCCATGAGCTCCAACAGCTATGATGGGTTGCTTGTGTCCCGTAACTTGGAAGTGCAGACGGAGGATCGTCATCGAGTAATATCCCGATCCTCATTGAGGATCACAGACGACTACCGTATCTCTCCCTCCCTCTCTCTCGCTCTCGCTGCGCAAGCAAAGGATCCCATGAGAGGACATGAACATTGCCTTGCGAGGCTGCGGCGGAAACGGTGCCTGTTGGGGAAAATCGGTTCGGTTTCAAAGTTCCCGCTTCACGCTTCACGGGGCTCGCGCCGTGGTGCGTGGCGTCGTCTGTATGTGTACGCGAGCCCTGACTTCCTGAAAAAACTTGGGTGTCACGTATGCTTATGATTTGGCTGGATAAGGCGTGTGCCTCTGATTGAGCATTTTCATTGGGGGGACGGACCAGCTGCTTTAAAAAATAAGGGGGTACGCTGCTCGCCGCGATCGGGGGGGAGGCATTTATTTCTCTCTCAATCGTTCGCTGACTCTCTGTCTGGTCTCTCTCTCGTTCCCACCACAACCGCCTGCCAAGAGGCAAGAACAGAGCAATAAGCGACGATTGAGAGTAGACCCGAGCAATAAGCGACGATGGACCCACCAAAAAGCACGACTGGTGATGGGCCTCAACGAAATTCCTATGCCCGTGTGCTGGGATCCGCGACGGCTGGGGTGTCTGAGCTGCTGCTTTTTCACCCTGTCGACACGGTCGCCAAGCGCCTGATGTCAAATCAAACTGTCGCCGTCACGGGGCAGCCTGTAGCACAAGCCATGGAGGCGCTAAACAAGGTACGCCAATGAAGAAGAGCTCGTTCAAGTGGGGTTACCGCTTCCCGCTGCCCTCAGTCGCAGAGCACAAGTCGGAGCAAGCACGCACCCCATCACGCTCGGTTTATCTTAGAGCTTTTTGAGTGGTGATTTTTCTGCTGTTGTTGTTGGGAACTTCTTCGTCGCTTCGCGTGCGCGACTGCGCCGGCACATCAGCAGAGATTGGTTTTCAGGCGTCAATGTCCACAGTAGCTCGTCCACGTTGTCGTAGGTACCCAGCCGTAGCTCTCGTCGTTGCTTTCGCTTGGTACTTTTTCTGCCAACATTGTAAAACTCCGCACAAAAAATCTGCCGACCACGCAAATCTCGATTCTCGCCTGAGGTCCGAACGTCCCAACGTGCAATGCTCAAACGTTCCAACATCACACATTCATGTTTTCAACCTACTGCTGTACACCGGTATTGAGATACCACACGGAGAGATGGCGGCCATCCCCATCTGTGTGATGGCTGCATATGCAGTCGGGGTGTGGTGTAAATGCCAAGGTCAAAGTTGGAGGAAAGTGACTACCATGCACCTTTTTGTCTTACATGCCACGAATAGAGCAGGACTGCTACACGAGTAGTGCAACATCAACTTGGTGGTCAACGTCAACAACGACGTTGTTGATCCGCACGTTGAAGCGTACCACCAACTACGTCAATCTCGAGCGTTAGCGAACAGCATGTCGGACGAAGAACTACAGTCGCTACTCCTTCGCTGCAAGGACGCAACAGCAGTTACTTGCCGTGTTGTTCACAACCGGCGTTGCCGCTGTACAACTGGATTGCCGTTACAATATTGTACTGCTGTAGGTCTCTTTGCCTTGTTCTCCCAGCTCCCGCGCTACCACCGGCACCAGGAACACCAGCCACAAACCCCCAATTACGGATGTATTGCACTGCTGGAACAATAGTTCTTTTTTGCGTTCTTCCTATTCCGTGTGTCTCATGTTACATACTTCGAAGTGTATATACTTTCCAGCAAGATCTAAAAAGTTCGTCAAAAAATGCTGGTAATTTTCGGGCGTTTGATGAAAGGAGCATGATGGAACGACACAACAGCCTATAATGAAGTAGTTACGGCTGTTAAAACCATGCAATGGTGCATTTTTTCACTGTCACTGGTGCCCGAAACGTGCGGCCTGGTTGTCGGTTTGACCTTCCGTAAATTTATGTATGTATGAACCGGGCTGTATTCTGTGGTGGAATACAACTGGACCACAGGGCACAACCACCGAGCCTTCGACATCCCTACGGTGGTTTTAAGCAAGAAGGGCGCGCTCTTGCTTCTCTTTACGCACGGCCTGTACACGCCGCCCGCCCGTTGTTGTATTCGGAAGGAAGAACTCACGACAAAACGGTATGCTCATCCACGCCGCGGGTTTCCATATATACAGAGGGCGATGCACGCTCCGGTCGGCGCATTTTCTCACACGCTGCTGCCGCCGCTGCCACGCCAGGTTATCTTCAAGGAGACCTCGCAGATGGGCACGGTGCGCAAGTACCTGAGCCTTTTCCCCGGGCTTGGGTTCGGAGCCGGGTACAAGATTCTCCAGCGGGTCTATAAGTTTGGGGGGCAGGTGAGCAGGTAACCGCAGCGAGACCCTCTCAAAGCACGAACAATGCTGCTGCCGCTGCCGCTGCTTACTCCTGCTGCTTGCTCCTGCAGTTCCTGCTGCGTCTAGGGGGAAATCTTCGGTGTTTTTCACGTTCCATTTTTTTATATCCAACTGATAAGCATGTATCAGCATACTGTTTTGCTCGTACATGGCTGGCATGTCTTCTGCAACTGCACCAAGCCGAGCGTATACTTTCCTCCCCGCATGTATACCCTGCCACTGCTGTCCCTTCCGGCCGCGCTTAAAATCAATCGGGACCCAGCCATTCGTACGGGACTACATGACGAGAAACCACTCCGAGCGCTTCGAGAGAGCTTTCGGCCAGCGACGGGCCAAGTCCATGATGGAGGCCACTGCTGGGAGCATCATCGGAGTAGGGGAGGTACGGTTAAGAGAAATCGGCGTGCTCCGTCGCTTAGGCGCTCCCGAGACAAAAGAGAGAGGTGGACAACGACACCTGCGGCTTTTATGCATGCCGAAATCAAACTATTAGGCCAGTCAGCGCTGACTAGTCTTGTTGTTTTGGTTCCGACACCTCTGTACCTTAGTCCTGGGGTTCGTAACCCCGGCTTGAGGTGTTGTTTTTTTCTTGAAACCCTCGCTGAGAAGTCCAATGGTTTGATTTCGGCTACTAGACGCTGGCGGTAGTACGGCTGGTAGTAGCCGGAAACAGCAGCACTGCTTGTAGGGCGTGGGGCTGGATATTTGTCTGGTGTACGTACGTCGGTGAACACGGACGGTGGGCACGTGACACATATGCAGCAGTAGCGGCAGTAGCGTAGCGTTCAAGATCGACGACATGGTGTCGACCCACAATCTTGCTGTCGGGTTGTTGTCGAAGTGTTGCTGCTGCTGCTGCTGATGCTGCTGCTGCTGATGCTACCGTGCTGTGGAACGTGGCTGTGCGGGAGGGGCGATGGTGCACCCTGCAGTAAAGCAGATGTCGTGTGTTCACCCTCTGTTTTCTAGGTCATTACAAGGATCTCGTCACGGTATTTGACTCCCACGCAGTCGTAATTTTGGCAAGAAAATGAGAATGGCGATGGATGGAAGATAGTAGAGTGCTGGTGCGGCGGCGGCTCAGACCAGCCCCTGCTGCACACCGAAAAACCCGCCTGGCAGTACCTCTCGGGGGTGCAACCTACGGATGTCTCAACTCATGCGCCACTAAGAAGAGAGCGTGCCTGACGCATCCAGTCAAGCGGGGGCACAATCCTGAATACCCCCCTCCCCCCCCCTCACCCCCGCCTCTTATACCGCAATCTTAACTCTGGGTAAAAAAAAATCCACACCAGATCGCGCTCCTCCCGCTAGACGTCCTCAAGATCAAGGCGCAGACCAACCCGGAGAGCCTGGCCGGCCGCGGGGTGGTGGACATCTTCGCAAAGGAAGGCAGGGGCCTCTACCGCGGAGCCGGCTGGACCGCCGCGCGGAACGCTCCGGGATCGTTCGCGCTGTTCGGCGGCGCCTCGGTGATGAAGGAATACGTGTTCAAGCTCGAGCGCCCCGGAGACGCGACCCTGTTCCAGACCTTCTGCGCCTCCATCGCCGGCGCGGTTTCGAGGTATGTGCGTCGTGGGACCTTGGTTGTTTTTGTTTTTGTTGCCGGGCGGTGTTGTTGGCGCGGTCGGTTGGGGTCAGGAAAAGGCGCCAGGCTTTCGAGGTGGTATGCGAGAGTCGTCGGGGCTTGGTTGTGTTGTTGTTGTTGCTGGCGCGGTCGGTCGGGGTTGGGAGAAAGGCGGGAGGCTCTCGATGTATGCGCGAGAGTCGGGGCTTGGTTGTTTTGCTGTCGCTTGCGGGGATGTAGGTGCGGTGAATAGGGTCAGGAAAATCGCGGGGGGAGGGGGATTGGGGACGCCCTGAGGGGACCAGGAAAGGGGAGAGATCTCGCGGCACGCAGTTTTCTGATGGGTCAGAGAAATTTCCGTCGAAAACAAAATGTCGTTTTGTTCATTGCTGTTCCGATGGCTGTCAGCAGGGTGGTGGGCGAGGGGTAGAGGGACGGAACTGAGCGCACGGGGATTTCACCGTACATGTACAATGGACATGAAATGATGTCTCCTGAGATGATGACCGGATTATCGTTGTTATGGCCGACTGTGATTGCGCCGCGAGCCGTTGGTCAGCCGCTTTTTTTGCTCTCTCGCCGTTTGCATGGGACCGACTTATACATGGAAACGGACGATTTTTCGTACTTGCAATCCCAAACACCGCCCGCCCGTGCCTCGAAGACACTACGTACCCTATTTGACACAGATTCGCCTGTATGATATCTCCCCCTCTCCCCCTTCGTGCTGGTCATGGCTTCACTCGATGCCGATGTTGTTTGTGCCTGTGTGTTCCGATGTAACGAACAGCATCACCGTCGCAGCCCCGCTCGACGTGATCAAGGTTCGAGTCCAGAACCGCCCGTTCGATTCGCCCGAGAGCGGGATGGCTATCGTACGCAAGCTCCTGGCGACCGAGGGCCCTGGCGCCTTCTTCAAGGGATTGGTAAGTTTGATATTTAGCAGCAGGTGCGCCGCGGCAGGCGATTGATGCTACCGTAGAAGGGGGTACTCATAGTCGTGCATGCCGTAGTCGTTAGACCATTGGCCTCGCATCCCTACAAAGCCGGGACTGAGCACGCCGGGTTCTCACCGGACCAGGCTCTCACATCACCAAGCGCGAAGCGCCGTGCTACGGTGGAACGGGGGTGATATGAATATACGTCCCCCTTCGCAAATGGCAGGCAAATGACGGTTCTAGATTATTACTTGTTTGTCCGCAAACATTTAACACTTGCGGGAGAAAACGTGTAGTCCTGTTTCAGTGATCGTATGAGGACGCGGCCAGTAGGTAAAAAGATTAGGTGACCTCCCTACCGGAGCATTACTCAGGTTAGATAGGAAAATGGTATTCAACAACTTTTTTTTTTTTATGACAGCGGTGGCTTTGGCTGTACACAGCTTTTGCAGACGCTTGTGGCATGGATGCTTCACCCCCCCTCCATAGATCATACATCGCGCACAACTCGCGGAGCACGGCATCCTATCACAGCCGCGCTTCGTTCTTGTTTTGGGTCCCAAACACCCTACGACGTTTGTTCAAATATATTTATCGAATCTACGTTGCGCTTCTTGCCGTTCTTGGAATAGATCATAGTTTCCCTCCATGTCACGGCAGTTTTTTTCGGCGTTCTTAGCCGCAAGTGAAAACCGAAAACTCAAAAGGCAGCGGGGGGTGGAACACAAATGTTCGTCGTTTGCGGTGGTGTGATCGATTGTGGTCTCGGCCTTCTCGCTGCTGCGTCTTGCTGCCGTTACCGCTGTAACTGGTTCAGTGACGCCCAACGCCCAACCGCGCGTTCTAGTATCTCTGCGGAGTGTTCTTTAGTGCAGCATTCTTGGCTGCGCACCTATTCTCATGGCCAATTTATCACAGTTACACCCCCATTTCCATCCGATCTTCCACACACGGCGCCTCCCTTCCTTGAAAGTCATACTTCGGTTTCGTCGTGTCGGGTCGTGCACCAAAACACACCGACGACTCCCTAAAACAACTAACAACTAATACCGTGGGGCGGTATGGATGGTGTATCGCGACTGAATGACGAAAACAGACGCCGAAGATCATCGTGGTGGGACCGAAGCTCATCTTTTCCTTCACGGTGGCGCAGCGCCTCATCTCCTTCCTGGAGCACTCGTGGGACCCCAACAGCGCCCTCAACGTTGCCAAGAGGAAGAACTCTTCGGCGTGAAAAAGACGGCAGTTTTTTGCCTCGCAACGACGACGACGGCGGAAGGGTAGAACCAACGGTTCTCACTTCCGGCTATGTGGCATGGGGGCGTGTCCGCGTATGTGACGACAAGCGAAGCGGGCGGGGGGGGGGGGGGGGGGGGGGGGC
>FN649752.1:2162530-2208395 GCA_000310025.1 Ectocarpus siliculosus
GGGGGGGGGGGGGGGGGGGGGGGGGGCAGCCGGCTAGGGCGAAATAAGCGGCGGCCCACTCAAGAGGACTTGCGGTGTGTGAGTGGGCGTGGCCGTGGGGCGCGACAACGGTCGCCATGTAGGCGGGGGTTGGAGGCTGTGACCGAGATGAGCGGGCACTTGAATAGTACCCGGTGGGTGGAGTGAGCTGTGAATGTCCATGGTTTCGCGCAAGAAGTTACGTTTTGCCTTTTCTAGGTTGAAGAGAAAGGGTGACTTAGCTGTAAATGAACCAGGGGTCCTGTTATTGTTTCTGGTTGATTTTTTCTGGTGTTTTTTTCTTCGCGCTCGCTCCGCTGGTGCGTGCTTGTGCTGCCGTACTGCTGCTGCTGCCGCTGCCGCTGCCGCTGCTGGTGCTTGTGCTGCTGCTACTGGCACGGATACGATATCTTGGGAAGAAAAAATAAAGGTGTTCTGGTCGTTCTTGAGTTTCATCCGGGGCGGGGGGTGTTGATGCCACCGCCGGTGTAGAATGCATGTGTGTGTGTGTAAGAGTGACGAGATTTGTGCAATGTTTGGTCGTTGTGTCGTGTGGGAACACCTGATAGAGCTAGAACTCGGTATGTGTGCGTTGATAACAGTGTCCACGGTACCAGCACGATGTTGTTGGTCGTGTAAAAAGTTAGTGTGTGTTTTTTCGTTCTTGTGTCTGTCGGATGGGCCTGTAGGTTGGGTTCTTGTGTCTGTCGGATGGGTCTGTAGGTCTGTATGACGTCACATCGCCTCTGCCGATTGCTTGGGCAACTCCACGGTTATATCGCGCGCATGGGACTTTCGTTGGTGCCAAGAGCGAATTAGATAGGGGGTGACGCAAATGAGAAATTGCCGGGGGGGGTTGCTCTTGTTGTTCATTTTGAAACGTAAGCGGTGAGTTTGAAGAAGCTCCTTCATTTGTAATCATAATCAGTCGTATCCAGACGTAGACGTCACCGCATCCGTTTGGTCCAATGTTGATTTGATATTATCATTTTCGACCTATCTATGCAAGAGAGGTCGCACACACTTTACAGAAGGGCTGGATTTGGACATGGAATCTCGCTCCATGGTTTTGGCTCCCTACCGGTCATGGGCGAGGGTTTGATGTAACACTGACGAAGGGAAGTGAATCTCAACATTGTAGCGGATGCCCTTATTCGAGCGCACTTTGTGTACGGCGTCACGATGGGAATCTATTGCGTTGGTTAAGTTGTTTGTGACGTCTTATGGGCGCTCCGTAAGAAAGAGCCGTATAAATGCGTTCCGAAAGTCAGGCTCAATATTTGGAAGTAATTTCTCTTGTGAGGATTTTCGCCTGCATACCCTCGTTGAGAGCCTGGCGTGTTCGCAGTCATGATACATACTCCTACGCAGAAGAAGCGTGTACCATTGTCTTTTCAATTTCGTTTTCGGCAGTTCTTCTTGAAATACATACGTCGATCGTCGTATCTCGACTCTGTCTGCACACGCCTGTCTATGCTCTGTGCTCTAAATTCCGATATTTCGGCGACGCCGATTCCGAGCGCATAATAACCTAGCAGTCACTATGTAGTTTGGTGAATGAAACCCGAAAGCACGTGAAAGCACGTGTGGTGTGATGAAGAGGTTGAGACTTGAGTTGACATGACAGCATATCGCTAGTTTATTCCTGAGCGCTGAACGGTCCGAGCCTCTCTTTCTCCCCCCCCCCCCCCCCTCTCCCGTGTCTCTGAATCTTGGATTCGACCCCGAAGAGCGAGGGGGGTGGGGATGTCCTGAATTTAATTACCACCTTGAAGAACTGTCCAGGCTAGCCCTCACAACAGGGCCCGTCCCTCCCTACACCTTCCTCCAACGAGTTAGCTCTCTTAATTTAGAGCACTCTTTACGTACGCCATGTACTTGCCGATGAGACCTTTTATCCGGCCCTCTCCTACGGAACCAACCAATCATGTTGACGATCTTTTCATGTAGACGACGATTGATTTTAGTCATCGTTCGTTGTTCGTTGTTCGAGTGATGTGTGTGATTGGTACTACTCGGGGTACACAACTATTGTCCCGGGGGTTGTCTATCCTAGATGCAAGATATGAATATTCGGAGGTCATGGTACACGTATCTGTATCCAACAGCACACTAGTGCTCGTGACGGGCACATTACGGTGCGACGTGAATTATGCACTAGCTACAGGCACCAGGTGCATTGTAGAGAGGGGGGGGGGTGATGGTTTTATGGGTGTGTGGTATGCTATCACACCTTCTCTACTCACGGAACCCCCGGAAACAAATCTCAACAAATCAGAATGTGATTAGGGCCAACCTCACAACACAACACACAGCAGACAGCGACGATGGTGGTTGCACGAACACCAGGAGCAGCAACCAGTCATCGGCGGGCATGGACTTTGACGACGACTACGACGTTGTACATGGTCATAGCAGCGTCCTGTTTTGCACGCCCTTGCGGAGCCTTCTTGGTCCCATCTCCGACCGACAGCACCAAGTTGCAGTTGACGCATGACACAGCGAGCCGTTCGCGGTGCCGTCGTCCATGGAGTGCCACGAGGGGGCAAACAACAGCGGCAGCGAGCCAAGGCCGTAGCAATGTTCGGGAAGAGACGGAGCTGCGGCTGATGACTTGGATGGAGGTGGAAACCCGCGTCAAACGAGATACTGCCGAGGTAGGGCAGTTGTATCTGTTTTTGCCCTAAAATCATCAACAGAGATATGCACAAAGGGCAGCAGGTCACAGCTTGTACAGCAGTAGTAATGTACACCAGATGATACTAACTGTTTGCTCGTCACCACCAGTGATCACGTTGTGTTGTTGCTACACATGCGTGCGCGTCGGTGCTTTCCGGTGCTCGACTTCGGCGACTCAGACGCAGCGGTACATCGGCAGCAGCATCTGCTTCGCCTGGGGTGTGGTCTTGGCAAGACAAATGCAGAGATCTGAAAAATGTAAACTACTGTACGGGCAGACCACCCGTGGTACTGCTGTACCGAGCTTGTTCTGGTCGCTGCCGTGCCCAGTTCAGATGTTAAGGAAAAGAAAACTCTCCTCTATGCAGCCTTCGCCGTGGGTGGCTCCGGCCGGTACGCCCAAAGACGTACCGAAAACAGTGGCCACAAGCGCGCCCTAGGCATACATATTACGCCAGGATGCGAGTTTCACAATGCACGACGCGCACGCTACTGTATTTCTCCGATGACTGTCTATTCATAGCCGTGGTGGTAAGATGGTTGCAAGACAGCACGGGAGTGATGCGAGAACGAAAAAAACATGTTCTACAACAGTTGTGTATATCGTGAAAAAACATCACGACATACATAACTGCGGAGTTCCCAAAAAAAAAACAGAGAGGCTGTTTTAATTGAAAGACGACGCCGTTGAGGGTGCCGCGATGGTGCTGGTCAACATTGGGGCCAGGCCCTTCCCAGCGATGCTCGCCGACCATGGGCTGGTTGTGGACTTAGACCTCTTCGATTTCTGACGCCTTGAGCGCGTTGTTGAGTTTCACCACGAGCAGGAGAAGGACGTAGTATTTCCAGAAGACAGAGATGAGGGCGGCTGTGCCAGCTTCCGGACCAGCATACGCGCCCACATAGCTGGTAACGATGGCAAGAACTGGAGCTCTAGAGAGGTGGAAAAAGTCGTCGGAGTTGAGCTTTCCCTTCGAGATCCAGTAAGCGATGAGCGCCGATGATCCCATGGTCGCGCCAATGGCTGTACCAGAGAAGTATTGGTCGAGTACTACATCTCCCGTTGCCCGGTCTTGGCGATCACGTAGATGCTCATGGCGTTTGCGAAGGCTGCCGTGGTGATCATGAACGCGGAAACTCCGTACTCGTCAACCGCGGGTGCTGTGAGCTTGTGAAATGTCTTCTCCATCTTGGCCGTATGCCCTGCCTGGTCCTCGTGCAAGTTGAGCAAGTGATTATTGATCCCGGCCTGCATCTTTGCTTGGTCTGTCATCGTGGCTCGAGCGGTAATGAACTCATCAGAGCAGCCGGCAGGAGGCTGTCCTGCACGGTATTGAAGATCTCATCCGGCGAGAATTTCTGCGTGCTTTCGATGAGTTCACGCGCCAGTTGAAGATGGGATTTTTGTGGGCTGCCTCCTCCTACATCCTTCGCCTTGGAAGCCATGTTGCTGCTGCTGTTGCTGTTGTTGCTGTTGCTGCTGCTTTGGACTGAGGAAGGCTTTTGAGAGTTGTGGGCGACCTGGGGCTGCGCTGTCGCGTGGGAAAAATGCGGCGGATTTGTTTGAGATGTTGGATATAGGGGGGATGTTTTTCCATGATTATCTCACGCGGTATGTGCAACGATTGGCAGTGGTTTGTTATTGTTGGTGTTGGTGTTGGTGTTGGTGTTGGTGGTGTTGGTGGTGGTGTGGTCGTATTCGCAAAAATACCGCATTTCGGACCTCCACCTCCGGTTCCAGACTCCTCTAACGCTGGTGCTCCTGGTTCCTTCTCTCTTTCCTATTTCTACACCGTTTCGTGTTCTGCGGTGTTTCCCACGAACCCTACCCGCGGATGGGGAGGCAACGCAGACTGGCAAGGCCGCCGTGATCGTTCCCGTCGGCGCCACGGAGCAGCACGGGCCGAACGGGCTCATCGGGACCGATCACATGACCGCCGAGGTGATGCGCAAAGACTTCGGGGGCATCGTACGTTACTACAAGTGTCGAACCGACCTTCTTTTTTCGCTGAACTCTGAGCCATGGTATCTCACATCGTTTTGTTTTGACGAGGTTCCGATCGTCTGGACGGGGAAGGGTTTTCTCCTGGGCGACAACTGCTGTCGCTTCATCGACGAGACGAGTTATCAACACCACATGCTTGAGACTCTTCCCCAGTAGTGTATACACCAGCACAAGTTAGTTTGTGTCCAGCCCGGCACCGACGTGTGTTCCCCCCGACCACCCCCCTCTCCCCTGCGTGTACGCCCTCATCTCAAACCAATTTTCATATCATCTTTGTCGCCGCTGGCGTTGAAAACAACACTGCTAAATAGGCCGTCGCCCGCGGTGTCTGCGAGATGACCGGCGCGATCCTCGCCCCTACCATCAACTACGGCATGTCTCACCACCACGAGTCCTTCCCGGGGACGGTGACCCTGAGGCCGGCGACGTTCGTGGCGGTGGTGCGGGACGTGGCGGCTTCCCTCTCGGGGGCCGGCTTCACGCACGTGCTGTTCGTCAACGGTACGTCGAGGAGTCAGCCGTACCGCGTTGTCTTTGGACGGTGTCCAGGTGAATGGGCATCTCCTCTTCGCACGGCCAAGCCAGTGTTCCACGATGCGCGTGTGTGTTGTATGCGCGGGGTTGAGCAGGCTTGGTACATAGCGTTGGTCTCGGGCGTTGGGGCGGTCGGTTGGCTCAGGCACATGTGACGCGTCACGCAGTGGTGCATCGAATTATAATCACACTTTGTTTCCTTCCCAGCTTCGGCCTCCTCTTCTTTCGCCTGATCCAACCAATAACACCATCAAAAAGTAACCACCTTCTCCTTCTCCTAACGAATCCGAAAACAACAGGGCACGGCGGCAACGTCGGCCCCGCCTTTAAAGCGTTCGCCGACTTCGCAGCGGAAAAACAGCAAGCCCGAGAAATGGAGGAAGAAGAAGCAGAAAGCAGTGGCGGCGGCGGCGGCGGCGGCGGCGGTGACAGCACGGCTCGGGTAAAGCTGATTAGCTGGTACGCGGGACGTGAGTCCTCGACCCTTGCCAAGGAGCTGTACGGGGGCGAGGTCGGGCAGCACGCCACGCCGGACGAGGTGTGAACAAAGGAAATTTCAAGGAAATTTCAGCTGCTACACTGGGCACACGGCGCGCCGAAGATTCCGAACCCTCACCTCGCCTGGCGTTGTACAAAGTCCCCCTCTACGGTAAAGCAAGTCGTTGTGATTGGGCTAGCATCGCCGTCTTCTGTGCTCCCGCTGTCTTTGTTCTCGACAGGTCCTTACATTTTTTCTCTCGTCGCACTCGCGCTTCTCTCCCTCTTCTCTGTCGTTTCCCTGGCTGTCTTTTATCTCTCCAACTTAACGGTACTCGGAGGAGACCGGGACGTTTTTGGTGTGAAGGCAACAGCACGGACACATGATGATATCTTCCTCTATGATATCTTCCTCTTATTGTGTGCATCTGTTCCCCGCTGCTATCTGCCTCCTGTTCCTGTTTCTTCACATTCGCTCGTCGTAGGTTGCGGTGACCCAGCACCTATTCCCGGAGTCTGTGAAGTCTGGGGTCGAGCTAGACCCAGCCGCAATCCAGGTGAGCAACAAAATCGTCAGAAGAGTGCCTGGTCTCACCCAGTTTTTGTAAGTTTGTTGGTTTCTACGTCACGCAAGAGCGGTCGTACGTTGATGACTGTTCAACAGAACAACAGCAGCAACAGCAGCAGCAGCAGTAACAGGGCTTGGTACCAGGGACAAACGCTGGCACTGGCATCGTTATCTTCTGTTTGTAATGATATGCCGTCAGGAACATCTTCCGTCGCATGGACGAGAAAATAGCCCGTGGGAGGCGAAAAAATTCCATGGGTCGAAGGACGGGGTCGAGGCCGCTTGAAGACTGCTCTCCATACAGAGTGAAAACCGCCACAAGACGAAAATGAACCAGATTTCCTCAAAAGCTTCGAAACAAACAGACAACAAGCGCACAAAACACACGCGTCGTCAACCAAAATCCTGTGTCATCACCACGACCCCAGGTGGCGAAAGACCTCGGGGGCATGACGAAGCGGATCAAGGATGCGGAGACGGGGCTCTCCGTCATGGACGTCCAGGACTTCCGCCGCCGCTTCCCCGACGGCCGCATGTTCAGCAACCCGGCCCTGGCCACCCCGGAGCACGGCCGACGCCTCCTCGAGGCCGCCGTCAGAGATGCCACGGACGCCCTGGGCAAGTTCTTGTCCGGGCAGGATGTAGTGGAGGAGGATGAGGCGAAGGCCAAGCGGGCGGCCGCTATGGCAGCAGCAGCAGCAGCAGCGGAGGGGGCGGCGGCGGCGGAGGGGAAGAAGAAGGCGGGCAAGACATCGTTCACGCCACGTGCTCGGTGGGGCGACGACGATGACAGCAGCGGCGGTAGTGGTGGTGGTGGTGGTGGTGGTGGTGGACGAAGCGGTAGCGGTCGAGGCCGGGGACGAAGACGTGGCGGCGAGGGCAGCAGCAGCGGCGGCGTACGGCAAGCGGCAGCGCGACGAGCGGGGGGGGAGACAACAAGGGCCGCCGCCGCCGTTGTGACAGGACCTGCCGTGCGATAGCGGGGCCGCACCACCGCGGCTACTGCGGTGGAGTGATTTTGCGAGGGGGGATTGAAGGCTCAGAAACAGTCGGAGGTGATCAGCCGTCGCATTTTAGCGGCGAGATGGAAGCCTACCGGCAAGGCCGGGTTGCGCCCGCTGTATAAAGTTCTCTCCCGTTCAGCAAAACAGAAAGACCAATCTCCCCCGAACAAGACGCAGAATCTCGTTTACATTGTGCGCAGACAAATGGCGGTAGCCTTGAACTCGGGAGCGGGGCGGCAAGCTGCACTGATGCTGTTACGCGCGAAATTTATGTGTCCAACTAGCTGCAGTAGCCTGGATGCTGAGGCTCTGATTGGAGTGAGGGAGTTGGCGACAAGAATGTTTGGTCCACCCATCGCAAAACAGTTCTTGACGTCGCCCCATGGACATGAGCGAACATTTTGGCGGTCCATCGTCGGCCTGGAGAATTGAGTAGGATGCAGAGAGCGCAGTGCCATGGAGAGCGGCGCTTGGCAATGCAATGTGTTCAGCGCAGTGTTACGGGGAGCGCTTGGTAATGCAATGTGTTTTCTGGCTACTATCTTAGGGAAAATAGGAAACCGCGGGACCTACGGAAATACACCTTGAGACATGTTCTCCATTGTTTCTCGGGACCCCGGTGTAGTACTACTGCTACCTGCAGCCAAAACCAAGTGTTGGACGCGGCTACCTGGCGTCCAAGACGCCGCCCGAGCTGAACCTGCCATTGCACCAAGCACAATACTGCAGGAAGCCACGGCAGCTACACGGTGCACACACCGTGCAAGCTCGAGAACTCGGGGCCGTGGATTCGTAGCACTCGCGATAGCTCATTGTCGAAAGGGTTACCACACCATCTCGTCTTGTGCCCCGCCGCGAACAAGGCTATCATACAACGAAAGACAGGTTTGGCGGCTTCTTGGAGTCTACGCGAGCGAGTGAACATGGTTTCTATGCTCACTCTCCGTTCGCACGGGTCCAAGCACCATATCAACAGGTAAAGAGAGGACGGGGGAGGCGGGCGCGGGCACCGACCTACTCCACATGTTTTGGATGATCGTGCTCTTCCTAATTCCATGCTCCGTGCAACAGGGGCTCTGTATGTCCACAACAAAAAGAGATATCGCGTTCATTTCACTTCACACCGACAGCATAGCGCGCTAGGTAGGAATGTACACAGAGAGTGGATCCGACCGGACAAAAGGCACTACAGCTACTCGGAAAGCCCTCGGACACGTAAACAACGGTACCCACACGCATGCTCAAACACGAGCAGGCGTATTTATTCGATGGTCGTGGGCTAGACCCGCAAGAGACCCATACTACACCAAGCATTTGTCCCGTCTTGCTTTGGGCTAACCCACCCACCCACCCACAAAATAGTCAACCTTAATGTTCCTCTCGCCGGACTGTTGGAGAGAGATAAGACCACAAATTCACCCAACCATACGACCATCGCCAAAAAAGTGTTAAGCGTAAGCCGGGCGTCCCCCCCGCCGTGGCCACCAGCCTGCGCTATTGCCTGATGGCAGCAGCAGGAGCCGCCGCCGAAGCGGTGCCTCGGCGCTCCAACACACCACCGCGTTCCTCCTCCAGCCGGCGAAGCGCCAACCCCCCTTCCGACTCCAAGCCGGCGGCGATCCCCCCCTCGCCACCGGCGACGACGCCGACGGCGGCGGCCGCGGCAGCGGACCAGCCGCACATGACCCCGGACCCGACGCACTCGCCGCCTAGGTAGAAGGCCGCGAACTGCCCGGGCGCCAGGGCGGAATCCTTGCTGTCGAGGTTCACGTATCCCCTCGTCGGCGAGCCAACGCGGTCTTCCACCGTCGCTTCCGCGCCGCCGGCTCTGCCGCCGCTGTCGCCGGGGGCAACCTCCGGCACAAGGCGCAGCAAGCAGTCTCTCATCTGCGGGCCGTGACGAGTCTTCACCCGCAAGCGCATGGACCTGTCCCGCGCGAGCTCGGCGGGGGGTCTCCCGGAGATCCACTGAAGTGCCTCCACCTGCGGCAAACAAACGGTCACGAGACACCCGTTCCATGTCACCATCGAGACGGCCCACACGGACTTTGCCTTTCGAACAACGGTATGCCGCGTGTATGTGGAGAACTACGTAGGACGACTTGCATTGCAACCCCATGGCAGTGTGAGCATGCACCTGTCACGAGGCATCCCCGCAAAAAGCTTAAATCCGCGCGATATCCGCAACAAACTCTCAGGCACACGACAACCGCTGTTCGCAACACGCAAGACCGCGGTGGTGCAACGGCACGGCAGTGTGAAAAGAGGGAATCGTCCTCGACAGAAGTTCGGGAGATTTTACCCTTGCGAAGGACATCTCGACATTTCTCCCCCCCCCTTGGTAGGCAAGGAGGGTTCTAGGGGTAACGGGAACCCGACTTGAAGCCAATGAGAAAAGAGGGTATCGTCCTCGATAGACGTTGGGGAGTTTCTACCCTACATGCGTTGGGGAGATTGTATAACCCTTTATGAAGGGGATCTCAAAAAAAAAAAAAAAACACACACACACACAGAAATTACGCACCCTGAAGACCTCCCTCGGGCTCGCGATAGCCTCGCGGTCGTTCGTCACCACGAGCACGTTGCGCTCCATGTCCTTGTCGGCGACGTACCACGGGCCGAGGTTCACCACGCCGGGCACGAGGCCCGGGCCGACGCCCTTGCGCTGGCCGATGGTGTGGAACCAGAGCCCCTTGTGCTCGCCGATGTGCCGCCCGGTCTGGTCGACGATCGCGCCGGGAGAGGTGCCCAGGTAGTGCTGCAGGAACTCGTCGAACTTGAGCTTGCCGAGGAAGCAAATGCCCTGAGATTTACGTCGCGTCGACAAGCGATCGGTTGGTGGAGGCAAGACGCCCCCCGCCACAGGACAAAAGCACAAAAAAGAGAAATCGTGACGTGACAGAGGGTGTCAAAAACAAATAAGTCAATAGGCAAAAGACGAACAAGAAGACAAGACTAGGTGAACATGTGACGGGACGTTTGATGGTTTAGTTGGGAGAAGGGAGACGGGTGGGGAGTCTGTCGTTGCCAGCCGCCGCCGGTGGGATGGTTGTGGCTTCCTGCCTGCTCCCGCAGAGAGCGTGGGTGACAAGATATCAGTGCCTATCAACCCGACTCGCGTGGTGCGAACAAGGCGCTGAGGGACTCACTGCATCGGTTTGAGTCAGGCTCTCTGTACCGTCAAACCGTTTGGTACACGGAAAAACATAGCGACAAACTAATCGCTTCACGTATCTACGAGGCAAAGACACGAAGAACATCAGCATGAAAGGGATGAAACGGAAAAAAAAAGAGGTAGTTTCAATTACGGCAATATCGCCAACAGCGGCAATATCGACAATAGCGTACAAGCGTGGGTGGCGACGCAAGAGGGAGTGGGAAGGGTGCTCTACGCTCAACGTTCCTAAAGAGCAAAGAACTATATAAAAGGAGGAACTCCCTCGCCCCCGCCTCGCCCCCGTGCCTCACCAAGCCATTCTTATTGTTGTTTTGACATTAAAACCAGTTCCGGTCCCTGCTCAATCCCTTCTACTACCCGTGCCGGACCACTATGCAGACGCCTTCCGTGGCCATGAAAAATAAGCCGCACACAGCTACGCAAAAATTACCCTCCTCCGCAAGTTTAGCATTGTACCTGCGAGTCTTTCCGGTGCTTGGTGGGAAGGTCGTAGCTCTCGGCCAGCTCCCGGATCTGGTCCTTGGTGTACACCCCGAGCGGGAACAGCGCCTTCCGCAGCTGGTCCTGGGTCAGCGCGCACAGGAAGTACGTCTGGTCCTTGACGGCGTCGGGGCTTAGGAGCAGTCGGACCCGCCCCCGGTCACTGCCGGCGGCTACCCTTACCGGAGGCTCTTCCGTTCCCGCTGCAGCTGCAGCTGCCGCTGCACTGCGATCGCTAGGGGTAGCATTGGCGTCGTCGCTGCCGCCCGAGTGCTCGAGCCTGGCGTAGTGCCCGGTGGCGACGTGCCGGAAGTGTTTCCCGACGTGGTCGTAGAACATGCCGAACTTGATCCTGCTGTTGCACATGACGTCCGGGTTGGGCGTGCGCCCCTCGCGGGCCTCCCTCACCGTGTACGACACTACCTGGTCCCAGTACTCCCTCTGCAGCGGGACGACTTCCAGGGGGACGCCCGCCTGCTCGCACACCGCCGTGGCGTAAGCCAGGTCTTCCTCCTGCTCGTGGCAGATAGATAGTGGTAAAGGAAGCCCGGGGAGGTGCTGCTGTAGCTTGCGTTGTACGTTGTCGTTCAAAAATTAAGGGTGTCTCGGAGACGATTCAAGAGCAAGAGAGCAAGTCTGGGTGCTTTGCGGCAGTCGGGGGAAAACCAATCGACCAATCGACCAGAATCAGCTACCGCTGCAGGCACGGAGTTACTACCTCAGGGCTACCCCCCCCCCCCCCCCCGCTTGGGCCTGTAGGCTAATGGATAAGCCGCCACGCTTCTAACGTGGATATTGCGAGTTCGAGTCTCGCCAGGGCTGCTTATCCTGCTCCGGAATTTTTTAATAACATCCCCCCCGGTGTTTGTCATCCGGGGTAGGGTTTTCGTCGCTTGGCAAACGACGTTGTAAAAAAAGCCGCCCCCTCGGTGTTTGCCATCGGGATTGGGATCTCGTCGCTTGGCCACGACGTTGTAAAAAAAGCCAATTCACTTCGTGAACTCGGCAACCAGGTCACCGTTTTTTTTTTTACTTCTGTTTTTTTTTTTTTGGCGGTAACCATAATGGTGGTCGAGTAGATCATGTTGTGCGGGGTCGAAGAACCCTCACTCCGCGCAACGGGGGATGATCGCACCACGTTGTGTTAAAATGGTCAAGCTCCCTCGAGGCAGTTACACAGTGCTTACAACCGTCTCTGGAAGTGAAAGCACCAGAAAATAAATTAAGTCATACGTAGCTGTCATCCGTACGCAAGGAAGTAAGCACAAGATGCCGAACACCCTTAGCAGGATGCAGCTCACCCTTCATGCGACTCGCCAAATACCTCACGGCGCTTCGCGCTTGGTGATGTGAGAGCCTGGTCCGGTGAGAACCCGGCGTGCTCCGTCCCGGCTTTGTAGGGATGCGAGGTCAATGGTCTAATGACTACGGCATGCACGACTATGAGTACACCCCCCCCCACCCCGCTCTTTCTACGTGCTCCCGCGCGACGGAGGGACACCATGCTTGGGGCTTGGAAACAACCCGATCACTGACACTCACGGGAGCCAGGGCAGAGGCAGACACACGAAATTCGAAACAACAAGTTGAGAGTGTCACTCGCCAAGAGACCCGAGGCACCACAGAGAGCCAGCGGGCACGCAAACGAAAGCAAAGAGCAAAACAGTTCAACTCACCCACGGGCACTCATTGAGGTGAGCAAGCTCGTCCTCCAGCCAGATCTTGAGGTAAAACGCCCGGATCTTGTACCCTTGGTCTAGGAGAAGCCTCATCGCCACCGACGAGTCCACGCCCCCCGAAAGCAGCATCGCCACTTCGTTCTCCGCGCCCGGCAGGGGGTACCAGCCGCTCGCGTCGTCCCCCCAGCTACGGCTGGGGTCCAAACCAGCGGTGGTTGTGGTGGTTGTGGTGTCGGCAGTAGTGCCGCTGCTCGACAGACCTGCTGCAGACGCTGTTGCTGCTACCACTGGTGCTGCCCCCCTTGTCGCGGCTGCTGCTGCTTCTCCCCTCACTCGCGGCGGTGATGTCGACAAGGCTGCTGCTGCTGCTCCGCCTGCCGGAGGCACCGCCAGCTCTCTTGGCGCCGGCGCCGCCGCTGCTGCTGCTGCCGCTTCAAACCTCCCTGCGTTGGTGGCCGCTAGTGGGGTAGCTCCCTGCACGGCCGTCAGGTCTACCAGGGTCGGGCGCAGGGTGTCCGCCGCCCCGGCGGCGGCAGAAGCGGCGGCAGCGGCGCCGCGGAAGTACCCCCGGACTTGGTCCTGGATCACCCCCAAGACGTTCCCCAGCCCGTTGATCCGGCTGGAAGTGAGCCCGGCCCTCATCCCCACCGCGGCCGCGAGGTCCTTACCCCGCAGGCTCAGGACCGTGCGGGCGCTCTGTCCCTGAAGGCCGAGGGCCAGCAGGGCCAGCAGGCCGCGGCTGAGCCTGGCGTCGGCGGTGCCTCGAATGGAGACGACCCCTCCGCCGCCGCCCGCTCCGAGAGAATCGTCCGCCCCCGCCGTCGCCGCTCCTCCCGGCGGGGACGGCGGCGGCGGGCTCTCCTCCACGCAGACGGCCACGTACACCTCTGAGACGCAGCCGGGCACCTTTTGCGCGTGCCAGCCGTCCGCCGAGGCTTCGTTCACCGTCGTGCTGTCGCCGGGCACCACGACGGGCAGCACCGCGGCGTCGGTGTTCGCGAAGGCATCTCCGAGTTCTACGAGAAGCTTGCTCTTCGTCTTGAGGTCGGTGTCTTGCCCGAGCATGTCCACGGCTGCTTGGAGTCGCGGCGGGAGGCCCGGCGGAGGAGGGGGAGGAACGAGGCGTCCCTCGGTAGCACTAGCGGCAGAGACTGCGCCGTCGCTGTCCATCCGGGTTGTTCGCGGGCGCTTGCGGCTGCGTGTTGGTGGCAACGCTGCCCTTGTTGCAGCATGATTTTGAAAACGCTTTGGCAGAGGAGACGGGTGCGGTGCGAAGCATTCAGCTGTGCCTGCAAGCAATGCTGCGGAAACTAGCAGGGCGTCGATCTTCATCTTGCTGTCTCGCTCTTTGTTTCCCGTTCTTTGCTCTGTCTCAGCATCGAGCAAGCGGGGCAGGAAAGTCAGCAACGTGCCCGACGGCGAGCGAGACCGCGCGAGCACATGTGTGGGCGGGGGCGCCGGCACTTCAGTAATCTCCGAAAGGGGTTTTGAGGAGAGAACGGTTCGCTTGTTGTTGAAACCGCTTCGTAGACTCAACTTCGACCTACGACGCGGCTCGAGGTTTCTTGGCGCTCGCTCGGTGGTGGCTGGTGGCTAAGCCACGGCTTGTGACGTGCTAAGCATTGGTACTGCACACCTTGAAACGCTCATCGTACCAGACCGACATGTGAGTTTGAATGGAAACGCTCACATCTGCAACAACAGCAGTGTACCGCCGCGTAAAAAAAACTCATTGCGCAGCCCGCCAGTGTGCGTTCGAAATCGGAACATGGGGTTGTTTGCCGAGACGTTAGTTTGCTGTGTGTCTGGGCTACGTCGAAGCTTGCCCCAGCTGAAAAGTATGTGAGGAGAGTGTAGATACAAAGCGGTGGATATTCTGGGAGGATGGCACATGAACCTCACATCGTTTGCGTCTGTCCTGACCGTTCCGACATCTATCGCGTGCTCCCTGTTCCCCTTCTATCCGAAGGATCGGTAGAAACACAGGCAGATAATGTGATGACATTATGAATCCACCCCGAAATGATCCTGGATTTCTACCTACATGTATACTGTTACAGTACAGCAGTAGTAGAGATGAGTTTGTTTCGTCAAGTACTTAATAAGTACATCAGACGGCTTTTTTCCAACTTTTTTCTATAATCGTCACATCCACATGTATGTGCAAACATATGGTACGATCCACATTTATTTACGGTTGTATCTTGGGGACAGTCTCTAGACCTTCTGGCGTACAATGACAATTGTAATCTACAGCAGTATACAGGCCATCCTATGGCATATATGTAGATGAACTTTACAATACATCACTTTCGTTCGCTGTGCATGCAGCCCTCATTAATTGATCGACCGTGCCCTCTTGCTGGTCAATCCCTCGCAGGGTTCAGCAGGTGGAAACAACAGCAGTGTTGCCTGAGGATTTGGCAGCAGTCCTACAGCTGCAGACACCCATTGGCCAATGGAAGCTTTGCAAACGTCTTTACCGTGCTCTCGGACACACGCCCGCTAGCATACCGTCTCCTCCCGAAGGGGTCAAGGACGGGCGCTGGGCGACAGCGTTGGCAGTGACCTTCTTGCGGCGCCGGCCAGACTTGATCGACCTCACGTATGAGGCTTATAGGTGAGCAAAAAAATGGTAGTGTAGTTCTTCCATCAAACCGGGCTTACAGGTGTGCGAACGGCGCTGAACCGTCAACAGTAGTAAAGAAACAATCGTACACCTCTGCAGTAGGTGGTGGGATCCTGATGTATGTTACCCGCAATGCACGGGTCCTCAGCCAAACCTTTGCACGTCTTTCCTTACTGCGACGCACGAATTGTAACGTTGGTCTCGCCGTCCCACCTCTCAGACTATTCCCCGCCCAACTCTTGTCCGCTCGACCAACGTAACAGCCGAGCGATCGCTTGGGTCGACGAGCCGCTCCTCGCGCAGGCACACAGCCGTCTGCCGCCAGCCGACCTGTACTACCCCGTGGACGAAGAGGCGTCACGGCAAGGCCGATGGCAGCAGCAGGCCGAGGAGGCTCTAGAGGAGTGCGGATACGCCTATTTCTTGCCTTCGCCCTCTACTGCTGCTGCAGACCACGGCTGCGGCGGCGGCGAAGAAGGCGATGATGGTGCTGCTGCACCCCGCCGCCACGTCCCGACGACCTCGAACTTGTCACCGGCGCGTGCGATATCCGATAGCAGCTGCAGCAGCAGCAGCAGCCGCGTCCCCGGAGAGATGGAACGCAAGGGGATGAAGGTGTACCCCTCTGCTGCCGCTACCGCTCCCTGTGTAAGGAGACGAGGTCGACGGCGGGGGGTGTCGGCGACGTTACGCCTCAAGGCCATGGCGGCCGCCAGGCATCAAGAAACGCTTGAGCAGCAGTCGCGAGGCCTACACCTAGAGATGAAGCGCGCCATGAAGGTGGCCACCACTACCTTCAGAGAAGGCGACAGGGTGGAGAGCCGCTGGCGCCGTCCCACCCGGCTCGACAAAGCGAAGATCGATCCAGGCGCCTGGCACCCCGGCCGTGTGGTCCAGAGCCACAAGGACGGCGGCAGGGTAGACGTGGTGTTCGAGGACGGAGACGGCGAGCGCCTGAGCGGTATATCCACCAAGCATGTCCGACTAGCTCCGCCCCCTTCTTCCTCAGAACAGCATCCTCTCGTGAGCTCAGGTAGGGACGACGATGACGTCATGGCTGCCGGGGTATCGGGAAGAAGAAATAGCTGCGACCGACGGCCGTCGTGCGTCCCGACGTCCGCGCCGACCGACGAGCTGGTGTGCTCGGCGAGCCGTGGCGAGCTCGCGCACATCGCGTGTGCGACCAAGTTCTTGCGTTGCACCTGGGAAGACCCAGTGCCTATCAGCCAGGAGATGGCGAGGCTCAGGATGCTGGAGGAGCGCAAGATGCGCGGTCGGCCGGAATGGCGCGGATCGTTTCCCCTGGTCGACTTCAGCGCGACGAAAAGGCTGCCATTCGGGGCCGGCGGGATGGCCAGGACGGGCGGGCGGAGAGCAAGAAATGCCGCCGCATCGGCGGCGACGGCGGCGGTAGCGACTCGGGATCGTCAGCTC
Source organism: Ectocarpus siliculosus (assembly GCA_000310025.1). Lineage (NCBI taxonomy): Eukaryota > Phaeophyceae > Ectocarpales > Ectocarpaceae > Ectocarpus > Ectocarpus siliculosus. Next base: position 2,179,216 of record FN649752.1, read on the forward strand.
CAGGCGCAGGGTACCGTTCACGACGATAGCAGGACGAGGTTGCGAACGGTACAGTGGTCACCCTCGTCCTCACTCAAGATGCCGACGACGGTCCCACAAGTACATCGAGAGGAGAACATCGACCGTGACCAGGGGCAAGGAGACAGGTGCACTTCCACTGACGACAACACGGTCAAGGAGACCAACGCGAGGAGCGCCGGCAAGAGGCGTTCTTCATCGTCCTCGCCATCTCCCGCGGCGGCGGCGGCGGGGGCGGAGGCGGCAGGAGCGACGGCTCTCTTAGAGGCACAGGCGAAGCTCGTCTCCGCCGCCTTGGCGTACGACAGGTACGTGGCCGGCGCCCGCGACTGCCTCGACAGGGGCTGCGCCGCGTTCCGCCTGGCCCGCACGTACTCCGAGCAGCAGAAAGCTTTCGAGGAGTCGACGGCTATACTAGGCCCCGCACAGCCCGCGCGAGCCGGCTACACGGACTGGCGAGGCAGTCCCGTGGTGGGGCTGCAGAGCGCCACGCTCGATGTCGTGGAGGCCATGGACGCTTGGGCGGCGGAGTGGGCGGCGGACAAGGGTGGCAAGCCGGATACCGGGGGGGGAGGTAACGCGTTTGCGGAGGAAGGAGTCGTACTAAAAGACGGCGCTGTGGCAGAAGTCGCTGTCGCAGCGCCGCCGTTCCTGTGGGAAGGATCGCCGCTGGTGTCAACGATCATCGGCCAAAGCGCCAAGCTTGTTGCCGGCGCGCCGGAGCTCAAGGGGTGGTACGGTCCCGGGTTCCCGATCGAGAGGAACCCTTTCTTTCTCGCTTATCCGGTGGACGATCGACCCGTTACCCCGCGCAGCGCTCTCGTCCGGGCTTGGGTGAACGGGGAGGTAAACGTTCGGATGGTGGTGGATACGAGCGTGTGCAACAAGGAATTCGTCGCTGAGTAGGTCTGGTTCCCTATCGCATACTATCTCGACCACAGCGGCGATAGAATTAATCACGTGGACGAGGGTATGTACGCACCTACACCCAGCTCAAAGAAAACATGCGTGACGTACGATGCCCGATCCCCAACAGACTGAGTCCATTGTTTCCCTGCGTGCATACGAAGCACTTCATAGCCCAATCGGCTGCCGATAATACACCCAAACACGAAGCAGAGGTGTACCTCTCTCGCGCGATGTGCATCAGACAAAACAAGCTAGTCGCTGCGTATCTATGAGTCTCGTCCCTGCGTATCTATGAGTCCCATGCCCCACTTCTGGCTCTTGCTATCCCATTGCTTGAACCTGGAACCGTAGATGGCTACGACGGTCAGCCCAATGCTTTTGGAAGAAAGAGAGAAGGAGGAAGCGGCCATGAAAGCTGTTGTCGACAAGCAGGCCTCCGCCCCGTCCTGGTGGCCCACCATTCTGGGGGCGTTGGGGGGCGACGCGCACTACCAGCGGATACGCCGGGCGGAGAAAGTCATCGCTCGCGAGGAGGCCCAAGTAATCAGAGACAGGGAACCACCAGCCACATGAAAGCCAGGGTCCCCCGGATAACGTATTGGAATGAGGAGCACTCAAACCTGTCGGTCAGCGTTCGACAAAATCCAAATATTGTACTGAATCTGTACAGCTACAGAATGCAAAACCGAACGGAATGGTGGCCTCCGAAGCTCGGGTTTGACTTTTGGGGCTCAATTTTCCTATGAAGAACAACCGTGGTGGTGTTGAGCATTTTTCTCTCGTTTGGTGCTGTGGCGGCAGGCAGTGGTCTGCGACCCGTAGCGAAACCGCGTGGTAAGGTTCTCTGTTGTGTGGTGTGCACAGGGGTGTCGCGAAGTGGTAAAGTTCTCCCGTTTATCTTCGTCCTGGCCAGGAGAAGATCGTGATGTAAATTCTAGAGTTACGCTGCTTAGCTGGAGCTTGTGGTGAACCCATAGTTTTGCGCGCCTCGGGTTTGACGGGGATCAAGCGTGTCCCGCACCATGCGCGAACACATCGACGATTGTTTCCCGGAGGCAGAACTGCGGTTGTTGGCCCTGGTCTCAAAACATCGGGTGTGGGAAAAACACCAAAGTTCGTCTGTCGGGATGGGAAAGAGGGCTACGTTTTGCTCTTCGTTGACGACTAATTCGATCTCACGGTCTCAAGGCCTGAAACGAATTTCTCAATTGGTGACAGGTTCCTGGCGGGCAAAGATTGCATGACACTTGTACCAACTCCTCAAGACACAGGCCATCTCCGTAAGATTGCTTGGCACAACACCAGTCTGTAGTTTCAGGCGCTACATCCCCGTTCCTGTACACAACCCTAGCCCTAAACACGAGCACAGCACCGGGAGCTCTCGTCGCCTAAATTGGTGTCTCGAGAGTGTCATGCGCTACGGGGGGGCACGCCACTCGTCATTGCCTGGTGGCCTACCCAACATAACATCCACGAGGCCCTCTGTTCGAAGCAATTAATTGCAGTCTTGCCTGCGGCACGTGGGGACCTCAGGCATATCCTGAGTCTGCCGGCCTCACAAGCATTGAAAACATAACCGTCCTCAGGGCAACCGTGTACAAAGCCGGACCCCGGTATACCAGTTGGACGGGACGGGAGGTGACACCGAGCGTTCCCTTCTAGACGCCGCACAAAGAAGGACTGCATCACAAAGCACCTGTCGCTGCCACTGCTGTCGCACGATCACCGACTTCTTGAACCGATTCGGCTGTGCGGAGAATGGGATTGAAGAAACTGAGCAAACGCGTCTTTTCGCATATCTTCCACGGAAAGGCGGACCTACGAGCGACAGACCCACAAGACCGTCCCGATCGACACGGAAACACCCAAACCTTGCTTGCGCAAAGTGCAACCTCCGGAGATCGAGACCTGCCCCTTGATCGCAACGCGCAGCGGCCGAGACCCATCCCTTCACGCTCCGCCACCGCTGCTACTGCCACCATTGCTCCCAACTATTTCTTCGACCTATGGCTGCTAGACGAAGACTTTCCACCAGCTCGCCCTTTTCCGCTGCCTCCTCCCGCTCGTCTCCCGCTGTCGACGCCGCCGCTGCCGCCCCCGCTTCGTGAGGGTGGGTTGGTAGTTCCTGTCGAACCCTGAGCCGAGGAAGTCGAGGCTGCCGCTGTCGCCGCCGCCGCTGCCGCCGGAGGTTGACCTTTCGTCACCGACTCCTTCGCCCTTGACAGTATGCGCGGTGTTGGTGGCCCGGCCGACGCGCTGCTTTTCCCCGCCGTTTTGCTGCCGCCGCCCCTCGCGGAGCCAGAACGGCTCTTTGATGCTGCCGACGGAGCCTGTTGTTTGGTGGCCGGCGTCGACGCCGCCGTTGGCGCCGCCTTGGTCGCCTTGGCCGCCGCCGCCTCCGCCGCCGCCGCCTTCGCCGCCCTGTACGACGCCGACATCACACTGACTCCCCCCGCCGACCCGGTTGTTGTTGTTGTTGTTGTTGCTGCTTTTTGACTTCCTCGCGGAGCGGCGGCCGGTGGCGGCGGTGGTGGCTGGGGCCGCGAAGAAGACGATGACGCATTCTTAGCCGATGATGTTTTCGCCGTCGTTGCCGATGTGGACCTTGCCGCCGCCCTCGTCGCCGTCGCCGACCCCGTCGCACCTCCCCCCGTAGTCCTCCGGCTGCTACTCCCGCCGCCGCCGCCGCCGCCGCTACCGCGACTCGCGGAGGAGCCGAGCGCCGCCGCCCGCTGGCTATCCCTGACCCTCCTCGCGCCCCTCTCGCGCAGGAAGTCGAGGAGAGCGTTCTGCGGCTTGGGCTCCTCCTTTCCCTCGGACTCCCTGATGTCGGCCTGGACGTCCGCGCTCGGCAGCGGCTGCGCCGGCGACTGCAGCGCGGCGCAGAAGGCCTTGTAGCTCGCGTCCTTCTCGATCGTGCCCACGCGAACGTCCCGCTTGGGCTTCTGCTTGAAGAGCTGTTTTGTACGGGCGACGGGTCGGGGGTTCGGTTCGAAAGGTGAGACCCAGGTGGTGTTGGGCATGGCGTCAGGCAGGGTTGGAGAGGTTGGCAATCACCAGCTCGAGAGACAAAACATTATAGCAACACAGACAGCCGAGACAAGAGAGACACAAAAAACAACGCCTCCTCCTTACCTTCTGAAACGGGGCGGCCTCAACCGTCGGTCCCGCGGTCGCCGTCGTCGACGCGACGCCACCCCCGCTCTGCTTGCCGCCGCTTCCCTCCTTCGATGAGGAAGACGCAGGCTCCGCGGCCGGCGTCAAGGCGTCGGAGGCCGAAACCGCGGCGCGCAGCTTGGACAGGCTCAAGTCAGCGTTGGCCCCCCGCTCGCGGTCGATGTGGAGGTACGCCGTCCCCGTCACCTGTACATTGGCGCGCACGTATGCATAGGTACATTTAATGTTGGTCGCGATGATCGGCAAGAGCGTGATTTTTCACCGAGGTTTTGGGCGCCAATGACCGCGATGGCGCACCCAACTAGAGAGCAAACAAGAGGACGGAGTCCCGCACACACACACACACAGAGTCCGACGAAATAAAGGCTTCAGTCGAAGCGGTGCCACAAGTAGCAAAAGGCCGTCGGGCCGAAGTTGGAAAATACAAAAAGGATGCAATCACCCCCGTGTTCGTTCCGTGCTACAGTAGTGTCTACGGCGTGTGAACAGCTCCCTCACGGGTAGCAGGAACTCTTCTTAACAAAACAACAGATCAGTGAGAGCAGCCAAACGTAGGTCAAGAGCCTCAAAAGTGAGACGGAGAAATTCCCTTGCTCACCCTTCCTCTCTTCTTGCTCATCTTGCCCGGCGTGAAGTACATGAGGTCCCACGAGCCCCCCCGCTCCCCCATCCCCGCGTCAGAGGCCGCCGCTGCCAGGGCCTCGACGAACTCCTCCTCCTTCATCTGGTGGGGAAGACGTCGCACCACTACCTGTTGGTTCCGAAATCAATGGGCGCGCCGGGGGGGGGGGGGTCAGGGGCACTTGATCTGCTCATTTTGGAGACGAGGGTTGCCGGCGCCGGGGGGGGCGTACTCATGTCTTGCATGCCTTAGCGGTTAGACCATTGTCCTCGAGAGGACGGAGAGGGGGGGGAGGGGAGGGTCAGAGGGGCACTTGATCCACTCAATTTGGAGACTCGGGTTGCCGGCGCTGGTGGGAAGAACTCTTATGGAACATGGCTGAGGGCGTGCACAGCAGGAGCAAGGTGGTGGGAGGGGCTCAACGAGAGAGCAAACACTCTAGCCTCTCTGAGGAGTGCTCGAACGAAAGAGACTAGCGGCAGCTGGTGAACAACACAAAATATGCGACGAGAAGTTTGGCATGTCTCATTTAGTTGGCTATTGGCAGCTACATATCTGAAGCTGAGGGCCGCGGCCTGACACGTCGTTCGCGTGGGACGCACAAAACAATGGGGACTCGGTGTTTGAAATCTGTTCGCGGCGTTTCATAAACATGCGTACACAGATCCCGACAACGTTACGAGGGGGGAAACAGTCAACTACATTATGAAGTATAACTTCGAAGCCAAGTAAGGAACCAGGGCCGTCGAGTGTCACATTCAAATGTGTCAATTGCACGTTGCACCTCCTTGCCCAGACAACTGGCCTGGCCTGGCCGTGTTCTCTTGTGCCGGCCACGCGGCCATACACAGCGCGTCAGCTTTTCCGCGGACTTGTTGTTGATGCCTTACAGCAGCAGAACGGTTACCGGAACCAAAGGTGAAAGAAGTGACCCGCGACGAGGAATACGATTAAATAATGGCCCTTAAATAATTTACTTGTGAGTCAAGGCCCTTGTAGTGAAAGCGTCTTTGCTGCGCTGGTGAGGAAACGACGAATCGAATCCAAGCGATCTTCGGAGATCGGATACTGCTGTACGAATATAGCACAAGTAATCGCTTCATCATGACATAGGACGTAGGACGTCGAGCAGGGACAAAATATCAGCACGTCGTACAACGCAGCTGCATATCATTTCTCATTGCCGTGTGGATAAAGACATTGGTGTACTACCGGCCTGGTGCTACATACGCCAGAATCTTTGCGCCCGAACAACAGACCAACCTTGAGCAGCGAAGGCGACGACCTTGCAGACTTTGCTTTCGAGGGCGGCTTGGCGCTTTTCTTCGCCACGTTGCTTGTCATGATGAACTCACTCGCTGCTGTCCAAGGCACTGGGTTCTTTATCGCTCACGCTCTCCTCTCCCACCCCCTCTCTCTCGCTCGCTAGCTCGTGTGCCCGCTGTGCGGGCCGCCGCTCAGGGGGGGCTCACAGCGTGCGCCTAGCGAGATACTGCTATCCCTCCGTTCCTCGCCTGTTTTGCAAATTCCAGACCCCGGCTCTCTGTGCCCACCGTATCTCAGCTCCAGTCCCTTTCTTGCCGACTTCTCGCTCCCCAGCCTACATACGTACTGCTGTAGCTGCTGGTGGGTGCTGGTGGACAGATAGCAGGTCCGGTGTCCTGCGGTCCTGTGGGTGGGTGTTCAATTTGATTCACGGAACCCCCCGCAAAAGTTGACGTTTGTCGCCGTTGGACTTCATCCGCACGATCTCACCGCTGCTCGTAGCTAGCTGCTCGGCAACGACAAAGCAGCAGCTTTTCGCACCGCTTGGCGCGACATGCTTGCTGCTGGCGCAAAGCCGAAGAAGAGAAGCCGGCTGGCTCTACCACGGCAAAGAGGAGCACGAGCTACTTCGAATGGTAGCGCGCTGCGCTCTAATAATAGTAAGGCAAGTGAACAACAGCAGCAGGGGTCAGGACAAGCACGAGCGGGTGTCCCTGCTGACGGTGCGACGACCGCTGTCAATGGCGCTGCTAGCGGTAGCGCCGGCGGTGTGGCAGTTACTCCTCCTGCTACTGCTTCTTCTGCTTCTGGTCTCCCCTCTGCCCCCACCACTGCAGGCGCTGTTGGGCGTGCAAGTGCAGCAGCAGCAACAACGAGGGAAGAGCCTCTTTCTCGGGCGCGAGCACCGCAACAACATCGTGTCCCGAAGTCGGACGGGGGGTCGGGGTGTGGCGACGCCCTTGTTACCACGGACAAGAACAGCAAGTGTACAGCACACCAGCCGGCTACCTCTCCCTCCAAAGGTCCGGGGCAAGCAGGGCGCGACACAAATAGCCAGGGAGAGAGGGGTGGTGCCCGCCGACCGCCTCTGCTTGCCGTCCCTTTGAACGTGCGGTCGGAAGAGGGGACCACCGCAGGCGCGGCTGGGACAGCCAAGCAAGACCTCTGTACCGCTGCTGCTGCTGCTGCTGCTGCTACTATTGCTGCTGCTGCGTCTGAGGTGACGCGGCTGTTGGACAGCCTGACACAGAACAAAGATGGCTGTGACGAAGAAGATGGCGAGCTTCCCGGCGAAGCTGTGCGCAAGACACCGCCGGCGGCCGCAGGTCCCAGCAGCAGCGGAGGGACCAAGGACGATCAACCAAGCATGAACAACGGTAGGGCGAGCGGAGCGCAGAGCGACCTTCAGCAGCAGCAGCAGCAGCAGCCAAGGAGTCGAAAAAGGGGACGACTCGGTGACACCATGCCGTCCGCCGCATCGCCAAACCAACCGATTTTGCGGTCTTCACAGACACCGACACGGCAACGACTCGCGACAACACCGCCGGGAAAGCGAGGCGCAACAACAACGCACAACGGCGTCGACGGCACCCCCTCACACCCCGCCGCGGCAACGGCCGCAGAGCACGGTGAACATGAGCTGGTAGAAGAGTCGGCTAAAAGCGTAGGAGGAGGGGGGAGCGGCAGCAGAGCAGCCGCAGAACGGCGTCCTACACCCCCATCCTCTGCTGTGGGAGAGCCTTGTTTGGGAAAGCGACAGCGGTGTCCGGTGTGCGGCAGCGCCGTGTGGGGGCTTAGTGTCCGAGCACGACAGGCAAGGGATTAAGAAGCTTCGTCTTCGGACGTGTAATTATTTGCTTGCTTTGCGGAGCAGCTGATGCTGTATAGTGTGTGGAGTGTCCTGGCAGCGCGTATGTGTTGCTGTGCCGCGCAGGGAAAAAACGTGTAGTGCCCTCGCGTGTCCGCTGGAGATCTACCGCAATAGGTACCGCATGTACATACCCGCCTCTCTAGCTTCCGATGTTTCTTCTCTTCCCTCTCTCTGTCTGTTCCTCTCATTGGCGGTATTGGCTATGACGTTGCTGTGCTTGTTTTGGTGCTCCCGGTTCCGCTGACAAGAACACCCTTCGACCAACGCCCGCGGCGTCCTCGTTCTCTGCGGGTGTTGCCGCTGGTGCTGCTGGGTCCGCTGACCGTCGTCCTCTCATGGTTTAATGACAGATGCACATCAACTCTTGTCTAGACGGCATGGCGGCGGGGTCAAGTGCCGTTGGCGGGGGTGGAGCGTCCGCACGGGGTGAGGAGGCGGGGGCGAGAGGCTCGGGGGACGGGCTTTCGGCCCGACGATGTGAGGAGGCGTAGCAGGAAAGCTGTGTAGAAATCCAGAGGCCTGCACACTGCTGCTTTCTTCTTGTGCAACACCCTTTTCACTCTGCCTGCGTCTGCAGTTTTTGAACGACGTCACCCCACAAAGAATATTGCAAACAACATTGTTGTTGTTGCTTGCGGGCGGGCAACAGCGGCGCCACCGATACCCTCACCGCCGTTGTCTTTTCCGCGGATGTCGGTAGTGTGTTTTGGTGACAAGAGAGAACGATCCTTTCCAAATAGCATTTCCTACACGGGCATAGACACCAACGGTAGGAATCACCCCCCCCCTCCAATATCGAATACCACGTACGAGCAGCAAACTCTGGACTCTTTGTGCGATGAACTTACGCCCCGAACCAATAGAAAAACCCCAAACCTGCTGAAATGAAACAAAAAAAAACGCTGCAGCGTCGACGGAGGTTGCCAAGACCCCCAAGACGGAGTACCAGGAGCACATGCAGATGGCCAGGGCGCTGTCCAAGTCCCTCGTGGCGCCCAAGGCAACAGCGGTCCAAGATGAAGCGAGCGAGGAGGTAAGATTGCCAGTGCCATTGATGCAGCAGCAGCCATTTTGCGAAACGGGTGTTTGATTATATAAGCGAACCTGCTCTGTACTTGGGTGGGGTGTTGTGAGACGTAGGCAGTCGGCGCCGCTGTGAGCGAGCGCACTCGATAGTGCTTGGTTGAAAAAATGGCAATCAAGCCGTGAGGAGGATTTTAGGGACCTATAGCAGTAGCACAGCAAATGGCTGGGTTCCTGCATGACGCAGAGCCCTCGCGGGTGAAAATATTTTATATCGTGTTTGTGGTAGCAGTTGAGATGCAAGTCCTTTCACAGAGGGCCCACCGTGGATTTTTCTAACGAGAAAAGGCATGTAGGAGTGTTTAAACGGGTATTTTGTTGGTTATACGTTGTGTAATGGTGTTGCTGGTGTTATTTACCTTCAGTTGTACAAGCACAGCTACGTGGAAGCACAGGTTTGCACAAAGTTGAGCTCATGTGCGCACATTTCGTTTTTGGGAGGTTGAGGCTAAAGTTGCTTCTCCTGCCTGTTGAGAGTATCCGAAACAAGCGTACATTCACGCATGCTTAACAAAAGAAGGGCCATCTGTTCTCTTTGTTTTCGTGCCTCTATTTGCCGCTTTTAGTGCAGCTTGCCCGAATACGGCTTGATGTGCTGCGAAAAAATGCCCCCTCAGCCGAAAAGGGCAATATTTCGTCACCTCTACCGACTGTTACCACCCCTGCGCCCCAGTCCACCCAAATCAACGAAAACCGTCGAGATGCTACGCACAACGTACTGGAAAGGGGCCCGGTGCCTGTGAAGGCCTGTACTTTTCGGATAACGGGGTTTAGTAAGGATAAAGGGGTCGTCCTCAGCGACATTGTCTGTGTGGTCATTTTTGTGGAGAGGGAGAGGGGTCTGGTTTGACTTTCAGCAGCAAGCAACTACATGTGGAGTATGGCGGCCTACGATTCCCACCGCTTGTTGAAGCGGTGCCAAAACTCGTGCTTTCCCGCTGGCGTCTTGTTCTTTCTCCAAGCACCCTCTGCCCCCTCCTCCTCGTCGACCTCCTCCTCCCCCAGGCGGCGCGCCCTTACGACCTGATCGGCAACACCCTCAAACACTTGATTCCCGGTCTGAACTGTACAATTGTCACACGGCCGCGGGCATGCACGATACCCTCCCCCCCTCCCCGGAAGTAAGCATCAAGATGCCGAACACCCTTGGCAGGATGCAGCGCACCCTTCATGCGACTCGCCGAATACCTCACGGCGCTTCGCGCTTGGTGATGTGAGAGTCTGGTCCGGTGAGAACCCGGCGTGCTCCGTCCCGGATTTGTAGGGATACGAGGTCAATGGTCTAACGACTATTATACGGCATGCACGGTACCCCACCCCCCACCCCCTGCACGTCCCGCTCTGGTCCCTGGGTACAATGCACGACGAAGGAGTTGGCGAGGAACCCGGCTGCCTTCCGCGCCAAGGAGAGACGGCTGGTGGGGGTGCTGAAAGACCTGGACGTAAAGCTGGAGCGCCTCAAGAAGGACCGGGACTCCGCTCTCAGGAAGTAAGTTTCCTAGAGAGTTTTGCTGTGAATAATAGAACGCGGATAAAAGGAATGATGTTGACGCCCAACACCAACAACAAGTGCTACTATTACTGTACGATACGGTGGCGCGCTTCCTTCCGCCTTGCTGCGATTGCACAAGGGACAGGTGTCACCCGCGTACGTAGTAGGCACCGACGCGACGGCCTCCTTAGTCCCGTGCTCTTGTATTTTAATCCGTACCACCCAGGCTTGCGGCCCACCGCACTCTCGGTGCGCGTTTGTCCGCCGGGGCAGGCGGGGTACCCAGCGAGAGCGGCGGCGGCGACGGCGGCGGGCCCCCCAAGACCGCGGAGGAGGTGAGGCATCACTGGTTCGGCGGCGGTTCAGATCACAGAACAAGGCCCAATTGTGCGTCTTCTCGTTGTTGTACATATGACCCCAGGTGGGGCCAGCCCGCGTTGTTCCTTTTGCTGGAGAAGAAGGCGTGCGGTTCAGGTGGGGGGGGGGGGGGGGGGGGCACTGAAGTTTATGGTTTCAGTTGGAGACGGAAGCACAAGTTTTCATGGTGTTTCTCTGCAAAGGTTCTGATTGTCTGCCCCGCCGTCTTTAACTCCTTTCCGGTGGCGTCACGTTTTCTCTCGTCGCTTGGGCGTTGAAAAAATCGCCCGAAAAAGGTTGTGGATATCATTTTCGCCGATGAGCACGGAGCCACCGCCGCCGGCGGTATCGGCGGCGGCGGCGCGAGAACGCCGTTACCTGTGTCGACGAGCGGCCTGTCCGAGGGGGGGCGTGCGCAACAACGGGGAGCGGGGTTGCTGCCGCCGTTGTCGTCGTCGTCGTCGTCGTCGTCATCTCTGGTGTCTTTGTTGTCGAAAGGGACGGCAGTCGCTACTGCTGCTGCTGCTGGTGGCTCTGATGCTGGGTCGGGCGAACGACCGACAACGGCACCACGACGCAGCCGACGAGAACGGGCTGAGGGAACTCCCGCGCCCCTCCTCGCGGCAGAGGAGGACGGTGCGTCGGACGGAGCGGCCGAAAAAGGAGGAGGAGGAGGAGGGTTTGTTGCTGGTGCTCGCGGTACACCCCCCTCCGGCGATAAGCGTCGGTGCGACGACGACACGGGTTGTTGCGGCGATGATGACGACGATGATGAAGACGACGACACAGGAGTGGGGAGGTTGATTCGTCGTCGGAGTAGTGGGGGCGCTAACGACAACGGGCAGCGGTCGACGCCGGGCGGAGACGGGAGTAGGGTTAGGCGTGGGAGGACGCTGTGGGCCATCGCTCAGGGGGCGGACGAGCTGAGTCAGTCCAATTTCGTTACGGGAGTGTTCGCAGACATCAAGGCCAACTCCATCGGTAGCGTGGGAGGAGGGGCGGGTGGGAAGCCGCAAGCCGCCAAGCCGGGACGTCGGGCGGCAGTGACGGCTGCGGCGTACGGCGACGCGAGGTTGTACAACCGCCGCGTTGGGTCTTCCGCCGCTGCTTCTGCTTCGGCGTTGTCTTCAACCTTGTGCTCCAACCGAGGAGGCATCGACGCTGCCACTCGCTCTGCCGACGCTGCTGACACCGACAAAGGAATGGGCGGGGGTCGACCAGGGAAAAGCGAAAGGGAACAGAGCGTGAGCCAGCTTAACCCTTCAGATGAGAACGGTGGTGGTGGTGGTGATGGTAACGACGCCGTTGATGACGCCATTCAGCTGCTGTCGCAAACGCTGTCGCAAGCTTCGGTGTCGGGTCGCGGCGGGACGGCCTCCGCGCAGGACGGAGGACAGGAGAACAGTGGCAAGAAGCAAGAGGAGGAGGCGGAGAGGTCCGCCGCTAGGCACATCGCGCGGGCGCCGGTGTCGGCTCTCTCCGGGCTCTTCCCCAACTGGAAAGAGAACGTCATTTTCGTGTTCCGGCAGGGAGCGGCGGAGCTCCGCCTAGCGCTGCAGGGCATCGTAGCCGCGTTGTCCGAGGAGGAGGAGGAGAAAGCGGCGACGGCCGCAGGCGGGGGAGGAGGAGGGGGGGGGGGGGGGGCGGGTCCGGAGGGGCGCCCTAGTGGTGTTCGTAGGAGAAGCAGAAAGGCGGAGGCGTTGGTGTTCTTCGAAGGCGTTGTTCTCGAGGCGTTGGAATTGAGGGGCCCTGCTTGTAGTAGACGGTCGGCTTCTTTGGGGGAGGAATCAGGCCGTGAGGATGGCAGCCGCAGCCCGGGGTTCGAAGCAGGGTCCCGGCAGACACTGCACCGTGGGAGTGAGGGTGTCGGTGATGGTATAACTAGCGGTGACGCCGCAACACCTGGAAGCGATAGCCCCCCCCGCGGTGGCGCGAGTAGCGTTCAAGATAACGTTTTCGCGTTAGAAGAGCAGGAGGAAAGCGCGAGAAAGAGAGACGACGGCGCCGGCGCCAGCGAAGGCGGTGTAGGTCAGGCCGGAGGCGACGGCGAGGATGGAGATCACCTTTCGGTTGCCGATGAGGCGATGGGGTTCGAAGAGACGCACGCCGCCACCGCTGAGAATGATGGCCATGACGCCGAGCCTGCTGCTGTTGGAGCAGACGACGGCGACGCAGGCATGCGGAGCGTTGGGCACCCCCATCACGGAGACAGCAGCGTGGAGGCCATCGTGCTCAGCGGCGACTCCACCGCGTCAGCGGTGGTCACCTTCGACCTCACGAGCTCGGAGGCCAGCAAGCGTTGTTCTTCCGCCGGTGACACCGCCGCCACCGCTGCCGCCGGTGGCGTTGCCGCGGCAGGGATAGCAGAGTACCCGGTCGGTGCTGACGGTAGCGGTCGGAACTCCGGCCGAGGCGTCACGGCAAGGATAAAGAACGGTCAAGAGGAGGAGGAGGAGGAGGAGGAGGAGGAGGAGGAGGAGGAGGAGGAGGAGGAAGATTACACGTTTGTGATCGTGGGCAGGGGCGGCGGCGGCGGCGGCGGAGGTGGAGCCAATGATGCTGACAGTAGTAGTCGGAAGTCCCACCGAGGCGTCACCACAAGCGGAAGGAATTGCCAAAGGAAGGAGGAGGAGGAAGAAGATGACGAGTTTGCGATGACGGACAACGGTGGCGGAGATGGCGCCAATGGCCCGGGCTCAACCGACGAGAGAGGCGAAGCTAGCGGTGACGGTAGCGACATCATCGACCAGTACGCCCTGGAGGACGAATACGGCTTCGACGACCACAACTATTGCGCCTGGGGTGACGAAAACGACTTGTCGTTTGTTCCCTCTCCCGACAGCGACGGTGTCGCCGACGAGCGGCAGCCGCCGCCGCCGCCGCCGCCACCGTCACCGCCGCTTTCGCCGACACAACGGCCCCCCGATATCGATCCCCCCGCTGCTGCTGCCGCTGACAAAGCCTCCCACGATTCAACGTCCGCGGTGGGGGACGAGCTGCTGGATCTCACTCAGGTAGCGCCGCTGCCGTCCCCGTCGCCGAGACGCTGCCGTGAGCCTCTAGACGCGGCAGCGGCGACATCGCCTATTGGTCGGGGTCGGTCGCAACATCGCGGACTTGAAAGTCCGGCGGCGGCGGCGGCGCGCAGGCATCACCGCACACCGCCATCTTCTCCGGTAGAGGAAGAGGAGGGGGCTCCGTCTTCGAGTGCCGGAGGGGGGAACGGGGACGATGCCGAGCTGCGGGAGGTGATGCCTTCGTTCGGGCAGATGACGCTCCAGGAGCTGGCCGGGATGATGGCGGTGTACGGGCTGAAGAAGAAGTCTAAGAGGTTGGTGTGCCTCTTGTTCGCGCATCCTCGTCGTGAGGTTTATCGTCGGTACAATGTATGAATTCGCAGGAATTTTTGCATTGAGCAGATTCCGCAGCATGTTGGGAGGGGTGTCCAACAGGGGTACTAGCAGTGCTCCGTCTTGAATAGATGTCTACGAAATACTTCGGCTCTCTTGCTTTCGCTCTCTTCATCTGTATTTTTCCCCAAGGTTGTGTATTTGCAACAGCAAGGCATAGCGCGTATCCTCATGTTGCTTGCCAAACAGAAACTGTTGGTGCATTGTACCAGCTCCGTTTCGAGGCACCTCCCTCACATACCCTTCTTGTCCTCCAAACGCCCCCTCCGAATGCCCAACCCCCTGCGATCCCTAGGGAGATGACGGAACGCCTGGAACACATCTGGAAGACCCTGCACCCCGCTGCCGTCGAAGGAGGCGTGTCTGCGGCGGGGGACGGAACCGCGACTTCTTCTTCTTCGTCGTCGTTGTCCAGCAGAAGCAGAAAGCGAGACGCGCCGTCTCGGGATAGCGGTGGCGGTCCCTCTTCTTGTCTGTCGGCGTCTTCCCAAGGTCGTCGGCGCGGCAGGGCGGCGGCAGAGGCGAGGCCCACCTCTTCACCAGCGGCGGCGGCGGGGGCGGCGGTGACGTTATCGACAAGCATTCCACGGCGCCCTCCGGTAAGCCAGCCGCTTGCTGCGAAAGAGAAAAACACGTTTGTTGCGAATATTTACTCTGTTTGAAGACGATAAGGACTATTCGAGTACAAATGTGAATGTCGCAATGGCCCCGACGATGTTGCGACACCTTACTTTGTCGATGATGCTGCGGTGTTACTTTTTTTTTTATGGTGCTGCGGTGCCTTATTGTGTCGATGATGCTTCGGCATGTTATTTTGTCGATTGATGCTGCGGTGCCTTGTTTCGTCTGTTTTTGTTTTGCGCCTCCTTCGGACTGGTCCGCCGCCACTTCGAAACAGCTTCCGAGGGCACCCCGAGGTGCTGGTGTCCCGGGTGCTGGTGGTAGTTGGGGGGGTAGGTTTTCGCAGGAAGAAGAGGCGGTGCCCCCGCTGCCATCGACGTGCAGGTCTCAGCAGCAGCAGCAGCAGAGGCAGCAGCAGCAGCAAGGGTTTATTGCCGAGAACGGCAGCGGGAGGAACGGGGGCGACGCGGACCTCGGGGAGAGTATACGCAGCGTGATCATGTAAGAGTTTTGTCACTCGCGCGGTGGGAGGGAGGAAGGCGTGAGGGTGTACTAATGTAGTGCGTGCCTTCGTTAATAGGCCATCGGCATGCGGGGGGCATAGAACTACGAGGAAACGTAAACAAGTGTAGTTGGAAGGAGAGCGATTGTTCCATGTTTCATGACGGGCGCCGCTCCATTTTTTAGAGGTGGCCCGCTGACATTTCTTCGACGACGGATTCAAAGATGTTCCACCAACGTTTCCTTTCTAAAACATGAACCAACTACACAATGTACATTTTTGTTGCCCCCCCCCCCCCCGTTGATACACGCATCAAATTGGCGGTTTTGAAGAGTGTAATCGTTACCGCCGCTAGAGTACGCCGGAGAAGTATGGGAAGGCAATAAGAAGGTAGTGAAAGAACTCGAGGCGGCGCAGATGAAAGCAGCGAAAAGCATCCTAGGATGCTCCAAGCGCACAAGTAATGCAGCCGTAAGGGCAGAATTGGGGATCCAATCCCTACGGTCGGGAAGAGACGCAAGGAAGATGACATGGCAGTATCGCATGTGCGGGATGGGAGAGGAGAGGTTGCCGAAAATAGTATGGGAGGCGAAGTGGGCAAACAAAAAGAGGGGTAGACAACCCACGGAATGGGTCAAGGTTGTAGAGGACGTATGGAAGGGGTTAGACATCGACGAAGATGAAACGCTGGAAACGGAGGGTCTACAGGGGTTCAAGGAGAAGATATCTGTTGCTTGTGCCGAGAGTGAAGAACAGAATCTAAGGAAAGAAACCAAGGATAAGGAGGGTCTAGAAGTGTACGGAATGTTGAAAGAAGGAATAGGGTTCAAGGATTACCTACATGGACCAATGGATGCAGGGACAAAGCTGAAGGTCAAATTCAGGACCGGGGACACATGCCTTCGAGAACGTCGACGAAGATATAGGACGGTAGACGACGAAGACGACAAGTTCAAATGTGATTGCGGCTTCGAATGCGAAGACCGTGTTCATGTAGTCGCGGAATGTCTGTGGTACGAAGAGGAGAGGGAAGTGTACATGACTGAGCTGGGAAAAATACATGGGACGTACAGGGAGATGTTTGAGGCATGGAATAGAGAGGAGAGGACGGTAGCTGTACTGGGGAGTAGGAAGTGGTTTGAAAAGGCGGGAAGGGATATCGTTAGGATAGACAGACTAGGGAAGACATGTTTGAGCCACCTTTGGCAAAGTAGGAAGGAACGATTGGCCATCGGTGATCGGTCCTGTGGGAACAATGCTCCGTCCTCTCGAGGACGCGTGGTCAATGGTCTAACCGCTAAGGCATGCAAAACATAAGAGTACGCCCCCCCCCCCCCCCCCGGTTGGCTCGTTTGCCTTCCCGGCGTTGTTGCACAGGGGATACGCACCACTCTATGAGGATGTTCTCCTCCCTTAAGGTGAGTCCACGGTAAGCAGAGTACGATTGCTGTTGTATAACTAACTGTTGTATAAATAATATGGTAGAAACTACCGGCCCTCGTGATGGGACACAAAACCTGCCGGCACCCTTCCTTTTTTTTTGTGTCTGTGGGCGCGGATGCCGAACGGGCGACCAGGTATGGTAGATTGTAACACGTGTGGGCAACGATGTGGCGTGACTGGTGTTTTGAAACCGCCGTCCTTTCTCTGGCTCTCGTTTTTTTTTACTGCGAAGGGTTGAAAGACTTGCGATGTGTCCCATCTTGTCGTGCGTGACACCGGCGGCGGCAGCATGACACCCGCTCCCTCGTGACTACTCTCGATCTTTGTTGTTGAGTGGCACAAAAAATACAAATTAATACCTCGCCGCCCATTACCTTTTTCGGTGTTTCAGTATGCTCCGTCCGGGACAATACTTCTAGTTGCGTTTCAGGTCATAACTTCCGAAATACCTTGAGTTGGAGGCAAATTCAGCCATCTTAGTTATGCCCACGTCAAGGGGAGGGGGGGGGCGGTTTTAAGTTTTAAACCCGTCGATGAAGCCGATACCCTCCCCCCTGTTACTTCAGACTGTGGATCTGTCCGCCATCCACACGTTGATCAAGAACGCCGGGGTGAAGTGCACGAAGAAGGACCTGGCCTCCTACCTCGACGCCCGAGGGATAACGTTCATTGACAGAGGGGGGGTCAAAAGACGCGCCCGGGGCGGGGAGCGGGAAACCGAAGGAGAAGAACAATCGCAGCGGAATAAGAAGAAGCAGAAGAAGAGGCGTCCTGGGGCGACGGGGGCGGCGGCGGGGCAAAGTGCCGCTGTGTATGTAGCACGGAACGGTACTATCTGTAGATAGCGGTGGGGGGGAGAGAAGCGAACCCGGAAGGTTTAAGGAGACGCATGCGGCAAGGTTGTGTGTGCTTGGGTGGTGTCGGTGAAAAATGTTGCACTTCATTTGACACCGTGTACAAACGATATGTGTATGTTTGAACTTTCCCACGAAAAATTGTAGGGGGGAGAACGAGGAAGAGAGGTGGGATTTTGGTACAGCTACTACTGCTGTCAAGAATGTCGACGACAGTCTTGTGGTGCGTGTACATCTGCGTCTGTTTTTTTTTGTTGTAGTCTGGACCGTGTGTTGTTCCGTTCTTTTATTTTCGTGTGATTCGTAGGCCGACCCTCAAGAGGTTTGGGGCACTTTTGGCCAGTGCGTTTTTTTTGTCTTAACTTCAAATCAGCGCTCACAGCGCACGTGTGCCGTTTACTCCAACCCGTGGTCACTCACCCAGAAGGGTGCCCCTCCCTGGGGCACCCTACCCAGCCCTCCTGCGGTACTGCCTTCGATTCGTAATGCGAGAAGTGTGCAGCACTCTCTTCCCTCCGTATACACACGAACTAGCGCTTTCCACCAGACAAGGAACGGAAGCGAGAGAAACTCACTTTGCAAGAAGAGCTCGCTTACGCCGGGATTCGAACCCCTGACCCTGGGCACTACTGTAGAAGGTTTTCGAGGATACCAACCAGACTACCGGGGCGACCGGCTAGCGTGGCTTAGCACACCATCGTCCTTCTGTAAGAAGCGGTTGGGATCAGTTCGAGGTAGGCCAGGAGAGAGCTATACCGCTCATCTAGCGTATGGCTCGTCATCTTGTTTCTCCCTTTCCGTGCGTGCTGTCGTGCCAAAGACCGCCCACGTTTTCGATGTCAAACGGAAACCCACGCACGACTTTTGTTGTGCTATGCGTCACGCCCGTGTAATTTTTGGGAGAAGGCCATTCATTGCTGTCGGCACGCCTTGAAAAAAGTGGCGTGCGACAGCAGCAGTGGATGCTGAACGCTGAGAGGTTGCGTCACATGCCTCCGACGTCCTTGTACCTCTGTACGTGCGTTTTTGTTGAAAGTTCGTTTTGTTTTCGTCTACCGTACACAAAGTAGACTGCCTGCATGTGGGAGACCGATGCTTGTTGCGCGATAACCGTATCGATCTTCCTCAGTACGGCTAGTTAAACCATCTGCTAGGTGCGATTAATAGATGTCCAAGATCCCCCCCCAAAAAAAAACAGTAAACAAGAACGGAGTACAGACGTTTCCCCTTTTAGTGTCGGTTGAACAGTGCCAATGCCCGGTATAGTGACAACGTTTTCGGCGGGCACGCACCGAATTTCCAAGTCATTGTTTGTACTTTGAATCGTTCCGGTCCGGTATTGTATGTAGTGCCGATGAATTTCCAGGGCGCATGCCAGCACAAAACCGGGACCCCCACTGTATGTCTTCAATGCGCCTCACCCCAATTATATCGTCGGAGCTCCCCCCCTTGTTCCGAGGCAGCAGCACGCCGTAAGCCAGCCTTGCAACACTCGAGAACATCAACACGGGGTAAATTCCCGGCGGTCTACCACACCTCCGATTGCTGCGTTGGCATCGATCCTGGGAACATTCCTCTTCCTATGCTGTGATAAAAAAGCAAACATTGCTACACTCGACGAAAAGCCTCCCGCGTTTCTTGTGGTCTACTGTTTTCCTACCACCTGGAACGTGAAACGAAAAAAAAAAAAAAGTTGCTAATTCTGAAAGAAAAAAGTCAACTCCCAAAAAACAACAGAAAACCAACACCACGAGGAAAAGGGTGGCCGCTGTCGTCGTTCTCGTCCCGCTTGTCGTCCAAATTCTTGTACAGCCTTCCATCCATCTACCTGTCTATCTATCCTTTGTTGTTGCTTGTTGCGCTGCAGCGGTGCTGTTCATCCGAAGAACCTTCGCGGTGGACCCTCACGTTGTGCCTTATGGTGCCGAGGGGGGAAGGGAACAATAGAATCGAAAGCAGATCGGATGGACAGCAGGTCTCGCTCGGAGTAAGGCTAGCGAATTGGCAAGGCAAAAGAAAAAATCGCAACAAGATTAACCGATAAAAACGTATTCAAACCGAAACAAAGATTGGATGGACAGCAGGTCTCGCTCGGAAATAGGCATGCTGCATTGGTTCAGCCACACGTGTCGTGACGATTGAGCTCTCGTAGACGGGGGCGGCTTGGGGTGTGTTGGCCTGGTCGTTCAAGGCGTAGAGTACGCTGCAGTTGAGCCACATTGTGTATTACAAGGGCATACCTTCTTTAACGCGTCTGATTCTCTTTGCAGGCATTCCTTGTAGCGCTCGAAGAACGGCCCGCAGGCGTTCTGCCGACGTTGGCCGTGGCGATGAGTGGGCGGTGCACGTGTTAGGGGCCCGCAGGTGACACCGACGAGAACAGCGGCGGCAGCAACAACAACAAGAAGCGTGAGACGGCCGGATGATGTTGTGCCCGCATGGATCTGGCTGCATCAAAGTAGCTTGAATCAACGGAACCCTTGGCAACAAAGCCCTTGAGGCATCGACAAAAAACTGAACTCTGTAGTATAACGCTTGGCACGCGAGCGCTCTGGAGTAAGAGGAGATGCTTGACGGAAAGATTGACGTATTTTCAAAGGGAGTTAGAGGGGGATGACCCAATCTACTATATAGACGGTAAGTGTGCAAGACACTACACACTGCTGTAGCACGATAAACAGCAGTGTGGCGTTGATGCCAGCGGATGTACTTTGAACAAGTGAATGGCTACGCGGTGTGAACGTTCCGGAAGGCATACGAGATAAATAGATGTATCTTGTAATCTGCAGCGGAAAAGGCTATTTTTTATTTGTTTATTTTTTTCAGCAAATACATACCAGTGAAACAAACACGAAAACGTGTCGGCAAAAAATGAGTCCCATGGGGGACTCCAACAAGGATCGTTCATTCTCGCGTGCTATGTAACCCTCCTACAGTACCTTGTTAGTTACCTGGTACAGGTTTTGAGTCCAGAAAAAATCACGTCCGCTCATTGGGAGAGGCTGTACAGTCCCGAGGGCCGAAGGCTGGCATGGTTCGGTATGGATTGTGTCCCCAAATGCACTGGGGACACTTTCTACAATGAAGCCAAGCCAGCATATTTTTCCAGTACTAGGCTACGTACAGTTTTACCAACAAGGGGACCCGCGGCTTAGGAGATTGTGTACAGCAAGTCAGAGGTCCAGGAGAGGCACACAGGCATCACACGGCAGTAATCACACGACGTCGTACCACCTCACACTCAAGCATGGTGGACCAAGGTTCCCCACGCACGTTTCATGCAGCAGAGCATAGTGGCGACCACGGTGCGGGAAAGAGGCATTTGAGTGCTGTGTCCCCAAAGTGTCCCCATTTGGGCTTCCAGTATCCCTCACCAGGAGGGTTAACCGCTTCGCTGTTCAGCGGTAAAGCATGTGTCTTCATGTTTTCACATGGGCACGTCGTGCGACAGAATTTGCAGACAAACTTGACACGTTGGAAAAATTTCCCATGAAAAAATAGTACAGGAGCGACCCATGTGAGAGGTGACAGCAGTGTTCAAGAACGACGATGCTTATCTATGCGACACAGAGTTGGTCGGCGAGTACTTCACAATCGAGAAATTGATTCCTCCATCCCATGCGCAATCCAAGACGAACAGCGAACGACCGACACGATGCCTCCTTAGCTATGGGTTCGAGTCGCAATGAGTGCGTCAGAGTGCGATCTGACGTTGGATCATCGATATTCGCCTTACAGGAACTGACAGGGATGGGTGGAAATGGGTGTGGCGTACGGTCTTGACCGCTGACAAGTATTTTGGCAAGTGGTTGATGGTGTGCACAAGCAGTATTATGCATGTTGTACAACGAACATCAACATCACACCTTTGCCTTTTCTCGATCGGTGCCGAAGCTTTCCATGCACTTAAAGCTTTCCGCCGCGAATTCTCTGCACTCCGACTCCATCTTGCTTGCCGTCATCGTTTCGCGCGGTTTGAAGCTAGCAGCGTGAGCAGTACAGGCCTCTGCTGTTGCTGTGTCGGGGTTATCCGTCCAGCATCGGGTGCGGTGTAATTAAATTCAAAGGTACCCCCATTTTGAGCGTGAACCCGCGTAGCCCCTCTTGGTTGCCTCGCTTTGCCATCCCCAACCGAACATGGAGAACCGGGCCCTTCGGCTGCCACGGGCGGAACCGTTGCTTCATGTGCCTGTTTCGGCTATCGTCGAGTTCGTATCCAACAGAAGCGAGGTGGGGCTGTGAAATCAGGGCTTAAAATATTTTGAAATCCAATGAACAGGCTTGACGGTACTCTGAATCCAAGACAAATATTCGAAAACATTCATCGGCTCACCAAGTGTTCACATCGAAAGCGTTCATGTTGAGCGGGTACTAAGTTGGTAGAGGACGTAATGGAGCAGCGATTTGCACGTTGGCATGCCCAGATCTGTTGCCGGGGCCGCGCGGTCGAAGGCTGCAGCTGCCGTCCGAAAACTCCACAAATCTATTGTCCACACAAGTGACGATCCATGCTGCTGTACGCGCTGTCGCAGATAACAGATCTTCATATCATGCAACCCGCGGGCGGGTGTACAGCAGTGTTAGCTCACACCAGATAGCCTTTGGACGACCCGCGATTCGGGGGATTAGTAATCGCACGTGGTTCCTTTGCTGTTCCTCGTGTTTCCTTCGGTCTTTTGTATGTTTCCCGATGCGTGCTATGTAGGCTGAAGTGCTGCTCCGTATCGGAGACCTGGGTCACGAGTTCGACCACCTGACGCGCACCCTTGTGCAGTGGCTCGAGCACGAGCAGGTAAGAGACACTCTTTGGGAGAGGGCACACGTAGTCTATTTGGGCACACACACGAGCAGATGTTGAGGTTCAGGTTTCACCTCGGTATAATGTAGCTTCGTGTATATCACACCCCGCCCACCTGATGTATGTATGATCAAGTCTACGGCGGTATGTCGATGGGCGGTAAGTTCTTCGTCCGGAGGGGGTGCGAACGCGGTACGATTCGGAGTGGATTTTTGGCGTGTTGTTGGCCCACCGGATGAATCCCTACCAATGAGATGTCTCTCATTCCCTCCTGCGGTAAATCCTTGGTAGACATACCTCCCTCCCCTCTTCTTTCAAATCAACTCACGCCGGACGGCTTTTTCCCGTGCCGTTGCGGAACACGATGATAACGAACAGCACCTGACGGCTGATGGCTGTCTGCAGGAGGAGCAACAGCCGGTGGAGGACTCAGGAGAGTCGCTGGTCTTGTCTCTCGTCCCCCTCGCACGTGAGCTTCTACCAACCCCCTCCCACCAGTTCCAGCGAGAAGTCTGAGGCATTAATAGCCGGGAGAAGACGGTAGCTATAACTGGGGCAGAGGAAGTGGGCTGAAATGGGCTGAAGAGGAGGGTAATGTTATCGATAGGATAATGAGTGGTCAAGATCTAACAACGAGGGCATGCGAACCATGAGTACGCCCTATCCCCGCCCCCCTCCTCCCTGCCTAAGGCGTTTTTGTCTGTGCACCACTATTTTGACATTCATCACAAGACGGCCGCGATGCCGACATGGATCGGATTTTTCGTTGGCTGTGGCGTCGTTGCGTAATTTTGGTGAATTTATTCTGCTTGGTTACGGCTCCTGCAGGTGTTCAAGCACCAACAGTTTTGTTTGCTGGCGTTGTGGTTGCTCATGGTGGTGGTGTCACTGCAGATGAAAGGGCTCCCGTCGTGTGGTCGGCCGATGTGTACGGTTCCTCTGTCCGGGAAGGCTGTCCGTGAAAACTGCCGAAAATAGTCTGGCGGAATACTCCGTACGCTGGTGGTCGCTTTCGTTTTCGAGACGAACCGCTTGGCTACACCAACACTCCCTATCCGCTCCAATGCGCAAGTCTTGTCAGGTAGTGGTTTGGTATTTATTTTCCTCACTGTGCCGACGACACCGGGTGGAGTTTGGAGTAGGAAGCGAGACAACCGACATACCACAGTCAACGACGTCAACCTACCCTGTCCGTGGGGTGGTGGCGAGGGCTCAGCGTCGGCTTGCGTCTGACGACTTGTGCTGCGGCCTCTTGCTTGTGTGTCGTGATTGATCCATGTCCCAGACCAGGCGCGGGTGGTCAACAGACACGGAGTCAGGGTGCTGCAGGAGAAGATAACCGAGTGCCTGCAGCAGCTGCAGAGATACATGGTGGGTGTAGTTCTGAGCGACGGCTTGGGAAAGTGAACCATGTTATTTTACCGTATACCGTCCACCGTGGACCGAGTCTTGACGCCAGGTTTCGACACACAAAAACGCTACCGCCGAAGATGGTTATTCAGCAGTTTTTTTGGGAGATTTCCGCCGACGCCGTCTTACGGCAGAGACAGGCATCGGGACAATCATCACGTGCAGAACACGTCGTGCAGAACACGGGCACCACTGCTGTTTGGCCACAGGGAGAGAGAGCTGGTGCCTTTCGCCACCGGCGATATTTACATAGCTCGTGGCTATCGTTATCCTTGAAAAAAAATAAATGGGGCCTGTACACTGTATTATTTGTTTTGTTTTCTCAGATTGCGCTCGTGGTTTGTTTCCGCACTGCAGAAGAAAGAAGAAAAACAGTAATCATGATGACCGGTCAAGCCGTAACAAGTCGTCTCAATCGGCCTCTTTGCGGTACTGCTGTTTTGTGTTTTACCTCATTTGCGTGCCATCTGCCAACCTTTGCCGACCCAATACCGCTTTTTTTTTCTGCACAGGACGCCGTCCAAGTTTTCGCCAACCAGAATGCTTCCTTCTCGCAAGAGCTGCGCCTCTGTGGTCTGGGGGATCGCGCCGAGCAGCGTCGCCGATTGTGAGAGAAGCGTGAATCTAACAGATTGGTACCTGCTGTTTTCTACTTCGTGGCATGCATTGTTTTTAGTCAGTATCCAAGCAAGAGCGTTTTTCTTCGTTTTTCCTGGTGGAGTTGGAAAGAGGGAAGGTTAGTGTTTATTGTTTGCGCCCTCCCCCCCCGTTACCATTTTCGCCACGTGTATCGTGGTTGGTTTCTCCTGCCCCTGATGCTGTGTATCATAAACACTCTGCTTGATTCTCACGCCATACGCTATGCCTCCCCCCCGCCCCGGCATACTCAACGAATTCCTTTCCCTTGCCACACACCCGGGGGCATCTGTTGATCTTGACGGAAATGGGCGGCGCTATCATTGTTGTTGTGGTGCGCAGAGCGGAGACCGAGTCGGCCCTGGTACGTCGGCTTGCTAAGTTTCTCGGTGGTTGCGACAGCTTTTACGACGAACAGCCGCTGCCCTTGGCGATGCAGTTCGCCGCCGCAGAAGAAGCGGCCGCGAGGACAGCAGTCCCGCCGGCGGAGACGGAGGCCGTTAAATTCAAGCAACCGGCACCGGTAGTAGCTCCCCGAGAAGGAGCAGCGGCATCCTTACCAGTAGCAGCGCCACAGGAGGAGGAGGAGGAGGTGGTGGTGGAGGAGGAGGAGGAGGAGCATAGGAAGAAAAAGCGGCACGCCGGCGCGGGGGCGGGAAAGTCGTGCCCGGCGGACGGCCACGACGATGAACCGAAAAGCAACCTCGGCAGCCGTACGGCTACTACTGGGGGCGCTGCGGGGCGCAAACGCCCCTTGCCACCGACAGGAAGGTCAGTTGTGGCTGTCCCAGAAAGCACCGGCGCCGGCGCCGCTGGAAAGTCAACAATTGAGCAGCAGCAGCAGCAGCTCTCGCAAGACCAGGAGGGCCGTCTCCACAACGACCCCCCTTTCCTCACACCTCCGGCGATAATCGCCGTCGCGCCTGCAACTGGCGGCGGTGGCGGTAGTAGCAGCAGCAGCAAGAACGCGGCCACAAGCGGCGGCGGCGGCGACGGCGGCGGTACCTCCGTGGGCCCGCGCGGACCGCTCGTAGCCCCGCCCAGCTCCTGCTCGTCGTCGGGGTCCACTCCGAGCAGCGCGTCTATGTCCCCGGCGCTTGTCGGTCCTTCGCCCTTGCCGACGCCAAAGTTGCTGGTGATGCGGAGGGAGGAGGGCGGGCCCGGCGCCATTTCTGCCGGGGGCACTGCTGCCTTCCGTGGTTGCAGCAGCAGCAGCAGCAGCAGCAGTAGCAGCAGCAGCAGCAGGAAGCGGGCGAGAGTCGGCGGCGGCGGTGCAGGATTCGCCGAAGCCACGCCCGCGCTCGCTCCTACGGCCGCTGCCCTTGGTGCTGATGGTTCTGCGCCTCTTTCGGAAGAGCAGCCGAACTCGTCGCCCGGCTCTCTTTCCCCGACGCCGCCCTCGACGAGGGAGCCGTCGCCGCCGCCGCTGTCCACTCGGGAAGGCTCGGCGGCGTCCTCTGCGACGGACGGCAAAAATTGCGGCGACGACTATTACGACAGTCGTCAAGACCTTGGGGACCGCGACGACGGCGGCGGCCGGGGGCGCAAGCGGAAGGAGAGGGAAGAGGAGACGGCCGCCGCGGCAGGGAGCGGAGTGGGTGGGGTCGCGGCTGGCAGCGTTTTGAGAGGCGCACGCGGTGCCGCCGCTGGCACTGAAGGCGCAGCCAACGACGGAAGAAGTGCGATGCTCGTGTCAGGCGATGGTGGTGCTTCAGGGTTTGTGTTGCGGGTGCCGGGCGAAGCAGCGGAAGACGGCGGAGACGCTCAAGCAGGCGTAGCCGTGGCGGCGGCGCGAGGGGGGTTGCGCGCGTGCTCGGCTGAAAAGCCACCGAAGCTGAAGCGGCAGCGGCAGCAGCAGCAGCAGCAGGCAAGCGAGGCACCACGAGCCGACGAGGTAGCAGGGATGCAGGAGCGTGGGCGGAAGAGCGGAGGAGTAGAGGAGGAAGAACACGAAGAGGAGGAAGAGGAGGAGGGGAAGGAGGAAGAGGAGGAGGAGGAGGAGGAGGAAGAGGATATGCCCGACACGGCGGAAACGGTGGAGGATAGCGTGATCCCGGAAGCGGCAGTGGGGCCGCGGTGCTGGGGATCACAGGATGGCGCAGATGAAGCGGGTGGGACCGATCCCGAAGCGGGCGTGATGGGCGGCGGTGGCAGTGCACGAGTAGGGCGGCGGGCTGGTGAGGCGGGGCGCGATAGTGCAGACCACGCACCCCGATAGCGTCACGCCTTCGCCTGCGCCCCCCTGCCTGAGGGAGGAAGGGTTGGAGGGACACAGACGGGCGGGGGCGAGGTGGAGTGTTATCTGGAGATTTTTCCTCCTCAAGTCGTTCCGTCCACCATTGTATCCTCATGCCCACGGTGGTCGTCCTACCCAATGTTTCGACTTTAACGCAGATGAATTCCTTGAAGCACCTCAATGGTTTCACGTATCCGTTATGTTGCCACAGAAGGCTTCGCGCTGATTTTCGAACAAACTTTTAACAACCATAGGGTCGAAAACTACTGCCATACTTGTGTCGTGTACGGGCGCCATCTCGCGCGTGTGCGTTTGTATGCGCAGGGTGGGCGCACCCTAGCCAAGCGTGAAATGGCGACCGCTGGGGACGCATATGCGTGAAAGTAGTGTTGGATTGGCATCATGGTGCCACATGTTCTTTGGCATCGGGGTGCTGGTGCTGAGAACAAGTGTTTGTACTCCTATTTGTATGGAAGAAATTGCTCTCCACTGCTGTAGACGCTGGGGGTGGTGGGGCTTGATGATGCTGATACTGTCCTTTTCGCTCGTACAAAAGATTGGACCCTGGATGACAAAATGTTAAATAAAAAGGGGACGGCGGACTTCAAATGGCACATGTGCAGTATGTGCCATCAAGGCCTGCCTCGAAAAGCAGTGTTCGCAATACGCATCGTGTGGGCCAATAACAAGATCAACAAATAAACGACAGACCGGTGGAATCCAACATACGTTACTATTAACTGGTACATTGGGACGACCTACACAAAATTTCTGCAAACGAGAAGGGCAACAGAATAGAAAACAGCTGCCAAGATTTTTCTGGAGTACGACACACCCCGACCCACACGAAAAAATACTCAAGCGCCAGAAGACTTTCTTCATATAGGCGCGTGACAATTTCCAACCGTCTTTGATGCTACGCAACAGACAAGTGCCTGGGACGGCGAGCGAGAGCGGGACGCAAAAAAAGGAAGCAAATGTTCGTGATGGGAGCTCATCACCGACCACGCGGAGCAACACTAGTGCGTAGTCAGCTTGAAGCAACGCTCTCACGATTCAGGCTCATTCCAAAAAAGGTGCCCCCGTGCCCCGACCTGCTCAACTCTTGGTCATAGCATATGACCTCGAAGACACATGCAAACATTGCGGACGGATGCGCTCTGCTGTAGTGTACCCAAATTCTCGTGGAACTCCCTCCTTTATGATGACGACTCTTCCTTCACGCATCGGCACGTGGGAGGTGTGCCTATTTAGCAAGCAGAAATAACTCATCAAGCGGGGGGACAACACCGAAGCCGCCCGGGCATCTCCGCGTGAAAAGAGAACAAAACAAGGACATTGCCCCCGAACAGCCCACTGCTTACGTACGTCGAAAACATCACCACGGACGCAGAGCACAAGAAATGAATGCGCGAACACAGTCGATCGAGACGGCTGCCGATTTCAAAGAAAACAAGAATGCCCCCGCCCGGATAAGTCAAACACCCTTCCCCCGACAAAAACACGCCTCCTTTCATTACTGCCCGAGCATTTTCCGGAAGGCGTTCTTCTCCTCGTCCGAACCCGCCTGGGCCTGCGCCATGAGCAGGGCTCGGTTGTCGTGGAGCGTGATAACGTGGCCCGTTTGGAGGTCCTGCACGCACAGGTACACCCATTCCCCCGACTCCATCTTGTTTGACACCTGCGGCCGACGACGGCGGCCGACAGAGAAATGAAAAAAAAAAAAATGAAAATCATGCGGGTGCTATTTATGCGCATGTCACGGCCGGGGTAAGCCGCTTCTTGCTTAGACCACCCTCTTACATGCGAGACCTGCAACAACGGTCCCCTTCGTGATGCATGTTCGTTCAACTCTTATCAAGCGGGCACGGCTGTGGTTGGCACGAATGGATCGTGACGCCTTGTTGTCTACATCCATGGCGCGCAACCGAGACCATCCTGCTGTGCATCGTGGCGCCATCGCCTAGATGGAGGATCCGCATGGATGCTCTGTACGCGCCCGAAAACGGCAGCACAACAGCCGCTCTCCCAACCGACTCCGATGACACTACTCTCGCCCTTCAACACACCACACACGCACACACACCCTATCGGTAGAACCCCTTGATGTGAGAGCGTGTTCCCGGCCGCTTCTATCCCGCTACGAGCATTGGTCGGCCTGAAATAAGCGCGGTCGATGCAAACAAACAAAAAAAGCACGCACCCCCCACACACACTGACGGTGGATAGTCAACTAAAAATAGGCACGCACAATACACGCACTCTGACGTCATTTCATAGGTCAGCTGTTAGCGCGGTCGATGCAAACTACTGAAAAATACGCGCGCGCGCACACACACACACACATTTGGAGTGCGTTCACCGTCATCCTCGTTCCTTCCAACTCTATCGTTCTCATGGTCGTTTTCACAGCAACTTCTCTCGACATTTCGCCTCTAGCCCTGCGTCGTTTGTGGTGGGGAAGAGCAAAACTATC
>FN649752.1:2230701-2241856 GCA_000310025.1 Ectocarpus siliculosus
CCCCCCCCCCCCCCCCCCCCCACCCCCAAGGTTAACATGCTCCAAGCAAAAGCAACTACCATTATTTGTAGACAATCAAAGGACCAGCCCCCCCCCCCCCCCCCTCCCAACCACGCTCCGCGCGCTTTGTACGATGGTTACTACTACAACAGACCGCGCCGCCGTCCGGTGGGATGCTTCGAACCCGCGCCCTCGGCAGCAGCCTTCAGGTGCCGCTGGAGGAACACGACGACGAGGACGGCGGCGGCAGCTGCAGCGTCGACGGCAGCGGCGGGTCTGACTCCCCCAAGATCGGGAGGGCTGCCCTACCGAAGCTCTTGGCGGGGACCCGCAGCAAGGCGTTCGAAGCCCGACGAGCCAAGTTCGGCTAGGCTTCTCTTTGTATTTCTTGTACAGCAGTAGTGTGGTGGTTGTTGACACCGCACACACGATGAGGGCACAAAGCTTTTTTTGTAGGATAAAAAAAGTCGGGGACTCTCTCTGTTATCGGTGGATCGAGACGAAGTCGTTGGTTTTCTACCGTGTGTAAGAAGAAATCAAGAGTAGTCGTGGTGTTGGCAGGGGGGGCTCTCGTTCGAGACGCCTGCTTGAGACAAGTGGCGCTACCACGAGCGAAGTGCAGATCAGATGATGCTCACGCAGGCCCACCAGCAGACGTAACACCAAAGTATGTAGCATGGCGAGAGAGTGCGTGGCGTGTCCCGAGATGATATTCTACAGGAGAGTGCGTGGCGTGGAAGACATCCACGAGCGAGGGCAGCTGCTCACGCCGATCACCCAGCAGAAATACCGCTGTGTAAATTAGCAGGGTTGAGTGCGGGAAGCCCCAAGGAGTATTGTAGGCGTGGAAGACTTGCTTGCACGATCCAAGTGTCACCGAGGCATGATAAAGCTGTCCACGGATACATGGGTCTCCGCAGCTCACTAAATAACCGAAAATTACAGGGGAGTACTGCTGTAGTACAAACCTCTCCACTCACTCAGGGGGTTACACCAGAAGTGAGGTCTCATCGTCGGTATGCTCGCCGAGGTCTGCCTCCTCCTGTGGTGGGTCTTTTTTTTTTGTTTGCATCGACCGCGCTAACCGGCTAACCAATGAAAAAACGTCGTCAGTCTCAGTGGTTGCAAACGGTCCAAAGGCCATGATCTGGGACCCCGTGAGGGGGCGTCTTGCGGGAGGCTAGGCCACTGTGTGTGGTGTGTGTGTGCGAGTATCTTCGTCCTTTGAGTGCGTTGTTATTGTTGTTGTTGTCTTCACATTTAAAACCGTTCCGGTCTCCACTCAGTACCTTCCAATGTCCGTACTATACTATACTATACTATATATAACAGTACAACTGACGCTGATGCCTTCCGTGGTCACAAGACAACTGCCTGGAGCCTCGAACTACCGGCATTCTGGCTGAAAACATAGCAGCAGCAGCAGCAGCAGCAGCAGCAGCAGCAGCGGAATGAATCGAATGCTTTTGGCGTGATCCTCATGTATTCGTGCTTGTGAGCTCACGATTCTGTTCCGTTTCTCAACTCTTCATGACCCCTTCAATTCGTCGGTGTCTGCATGCTGCATCACCGCTCCTTCTAAACAGCTCCTACTGAAAACGAAAAAAAAAAGTCCCTCCTGGACTTGCTACCTTCCTCCCGGGTGTATGTGACCCGGGGGGTGATATGTACGTACGTCAGATACATGTGCCGAAAGGTGTCCGTAGACCTGGCTCCAGAATATATAGATGGGACGGACACAACAACACACACACACACCGATCAACAGCCCCCTCCTCTGCGAGGAAAAAAAGCACGTCACGTCATAAAAAAAACGCAACATTACACGACGATGACAACGACACGCCCCCCTTGTGGGGTAGCAGCCCTTCTCCGAACGTGACTGGGCACGCAAAGCGCCCAGCCAGCTATTAGAAAGAAAAACGACCTATTAAGAAAAAGAACAAACGAACCAATTGTAAGGTACCAAATCCCGGGGAACGCCCCCACGGGTTCCCGCGACAAGAAAACGAACCAATAAAAGGTACCACAATCCCGGGAACGGTGCTACGGGTCCGTCCCCGCGGGTACACGTCACCACCACAATTTTAAAACACCACAATGTAGAAGAAAGTAAATCAAAGAGTGAGACCATCACACTCTTCAAACAAGCGCAGTACAACAGCAGCGTGCTACCTTTTTTGGTGCACCAGAATGCGGACTAGAGATATATATCGTTCAACCGTGTGTTTGTGTGGTTGACGTCACTACCCTTCCGACGACATACTGACTATGAGACAGCAAAAAGCCAAACAAACGCAAAACACACTCACCAGAGACCACACACAACCGGGACCAGCTTCTACCCACAATCACTATCGTGCACACAGCAAAAGTGAACAACCTAAAAAAATCGAGCGACGCAACAACGTAGCGCGCGATGCAGCCGATAGAACTGGCATTGCTTTCACAGAACAGTAGGTGACACCAAAACAATCCGCTAGATACCGCGCGAACAGGCTCGGCTATACACACACAAAAAGAGAAGACGGCCTCGCCAACACAATAGGAAGAAAGTAACACGACGCTTAATACAGAGAAGAGGGTCAAGCAGACAAAGGTCAAGTGGACACAGCAGTCACAAGTAGACAGAGTAGAGACAAAAAAAAACGTACTTCTTGGTCAGTTTCACACCACTCTCCCCGCCCCCCCCCCCGCCCCCCCTGGCCCCCCCAACCCCTGCCTCAAGGAGCCCTACCGCGCCCCAACCTCCCAGCACCTGGAAATTGTTCCCGCCAAGCACCTGGGAGGTCGTTGTTGCGTGTTTTTTCGCAACGGCGGCGGTTCGGCCTCTGAACCCCTCCCCCCGTGCGCTACTTTCCTTCCCGGGGAACACCGTGCCCCGTAGCACCAATCCCGCAGGTGGCGCAGCCCCGTTAACCCTATGTATATCGATGTACCCTGTACGAAATGGCACTACAATACAGCAGCTGTACAGCTATTTCGTTTGCTGCGTGCGTGCGTGCTCAAACGAGGGACGGCCAGAACTCGTCGACCACCTCATCCAGGAACTGCCGCCAAGCAGGCCACGACTCCTCCTTCACATAGCGCAGCGGGCTGCAGCCTCTCTTGTCGGTCACCAGGAGCATGTTCAGGTTGCCGACGATGTTGTCGTTGTCTTTGTTGTTGTCGTTGTTGTTGTCGTTGTTGTTGTCGCCGTCGTCATCGCCGTCAGCCATGCTGTCGCTGCCGGAGCGGGTGCTCTCGCCACCGCTGGTGCTGGTGCTCGCACCACTGACGGTGGTTGCATCACTGCTGCTGCTGCTGCTGCTGCTGCTGCTGCTCTGGCGGCGCCGGTTGTTGGCCTCCCTCTCCTCTTCCAGAAACACGCGGACGATGTCGAAGCGGGGCTGCGCCGCCCAGCAGACCTCGTGCAGCGGGAAGCGGCCCAGGTCGTCGCAGGCCGTCAGGGAGCCGCCGTTGGCCACCAGGAAGAGTAGGAGGGGCAGGTTGCCGCGGCGGCAGGCGACGTGCACGACAGACTCGCCGAACTTGTTGCAAGCATCCTGTTTTTTTTTCGTTCGAACGGCGGGGGGGGGAAATAAGAAGGAGGAGGGATAAGAAGCAAGATATTGAGCGACATAAGACTCGCGGGATGGTTTGTTGCTGAAGAGTCCTGTGGGCGTATCATCGCATTGAAAAAAAAAAAAATCGAGGCGGGACAAAACATGGTCAATGTACTGCAATATTTGAATGATTGATTCGCAATGGGGAAGGGCGGGTAGAAAAACGGGCAGACCACGAACAAGTTTTGTACACGGCGTGTAAACCAAACAGGACAAGCTCACGCGGGGTAACGTAAGCCAGGAGGAAAGACTGCTGTCTGTTGCAGCACTGTGTTGGGCGCGTGAACAGGTCTTGACGGGTTACCCGCCGCCCGTTGACAGGGCCCACGCTCTATTGTTGCATACTAGGTGCATAGCGGACTGTGAGGATGCTTTCGATTTATTGGTTAGCGTATCAAGCCCGCGTCAGTTCAATCGGTACGGAGGTACTGCTGTGAGCTATAATAGAGACCGAGACGGTTTTTTCATGTCGAGATAAACGGCGATCGGTTTCGAAGCGGAAAGGAGTGGCCCCCACGTGTCTCGTTGGCAGCCAAGTTTTGATAAGACCGCACCCCACCTAAGAACACTTGCTTAGCCTGAGAGTATACCTCCGTCGTTATTTGCTTGGTGGGGAAGCCAACAAAGGAATGCTTACGGTTCATGACTGTGGGTAAGGTTCACGAACTTCCACTCATTTCCTGTGGCAATCGAATCCTCAATGAAAATACTGGTGACGTCGTCTGTGCAGACAGGCCAACCACGTGGTGGTACTGCTGTATTCGCTTGTTTCAGAAGCTTCTTGTACAGGATGGAAGTGTTCGCGCGGGCGCCAGGCGCACGTGAGTGTTCGTCGGGAAAGGAAGTGCGCGTTATTAGCCGCCACACGACGCGAAAAGGAAACAACAGCACCAGTAGATAGAAGTTGCAGACAGGAAACAAGAGCTAGTTGTTGACTTGATGACTCAGGTATGTAGTCACTGAGGGTACCAACCGCGGTGGAGGTGTTGCTCCGTGAACGTTTTTGTTCCGGGTTGGGGTCACCGTTATGATCTCTGCCCGGCCACCTTCCACCACGTGTATCGCTGGTCCTGCAGTGACGCGGTCACCACAGGCTGGCTACCTACGGGTACACCACGCTGGTTTAACTTCCTCTTGTAGATGTGTAAGAAAACATAAAATACTTCGCTGGACTAATCGGGATATAGATACCGCGATGATGAAATGGGGAAAAACACTTCTGGAAACACATCAGCATGGCGGCTTGACGTGGACAAAAAAGCGACAACGCAGAGGCAAGGTCACGTTTCGCATGAAACCTCAACCAGTAGCCGTTCACAAATCAAAGTCTCGGTGCTTTTCCCACAAACATTAGCATCGCCACATGATATGTTATAGCGGGTTGCACGAGTAGATCGAACCGGGGAGTTCAGTCGGGAGGTGGGGCCACAGGCGGGCTTGAGTGGTCTTGGGATAGAGGTCATTGATTTGATGGATGTTCCAATCAAAAGAGTTTTTGAACACGTACGCATCGTAGTGCCCACGTCGCCGGAAAAACTCTACTGGAAAAAACCGGTGGTGTCAGTCGTGTTTCTTAATTGCAGGTGTGCAATATTGGAGCGACAACACACCAAAACAACGAGCGCACGCACGCTATTCCTGCGAGCTCACAGACTCAAGACTAAAGCTGTTGTGGGCTGTTTGCTCCTGACCGTACATGTTGTTGGTCCCTTGCGCGTTCCCTCGTGGGTTTTTCCGAATGGATCTCAGATCCCAATTTAACATTTTAACCGCTCCTTACCTCCACGTATGTGCTACACAAATGTACGAGTAAAATGTTTTGGCGCTGGTCGAAACAAATAACGAACGTCAAATCTCTCGCCCATAGCAGAAACGCGTTGTAGAAGGGAAATTACGGCTGGGGCACGCACACAATTGCGGCAACGGTGGCGGCGGTGCGTTTGCACTGGCGCTCGTCAGCAGCCATCAGCAGTCACCACCATCAATCGAAAAGAACGCGTTCCGTTCCCAAAAAAACAGGAACTAAAAAAAAAAAAGCGGGATCAGCGGCAGCGACGACCACGACGCCGCCGCGTCCTGCTGTGTGCAGTAGTGCGTGACACCAGCTCACCATGCGTCTGCCTGTGTCCACCGCCCTCTGCAGCCCTTCCATATCGCCCCTCCTGGCGAGCCCGCTCAGGTGCGGCTGCGCGTCGTAGTCCATGACCTGCTTTGCGGTCGGCGGCGCGCTGTACCCGGCCTCCGACGAGCTGACGGTCGCCTTGGGTGTGCGGCCCCTTTTCTCCAGCAACGCGATGAGGTGTGCGTCAGGTGCTACAGCTGCTGGTGCTGGTGCTGGTGCCGGTGCTGCGGCGGCGGTGCTCGCGGCGGCGGGCAGGCCGGCAGAAGAAGGGGCGTTGATGTGGTGGTGTTGCTGTTGCTGCCGCTGCTGCCGCTGCTGCCGCTGCTGCTGCTGCTGCTGCTGGATCTGATACACGCGTCGACGCGCCATGAGGTTGCGTCGCATGTCCTCGAGGTGCTCGTACTGCAAGGAAGGGAACCTGGACGAGGCCGCTGCGGCGGCCACCCAGCGCCTCGAGGAGAGCACCGCCTGCGAGGCATGCGCCTGCCGCTGGGCTCGCCGCTCTCTCAGCGCGCGGCGAGCCAGGGCGGAGCCGGTGTTCGCTGGCGCAGCAACCGTTGTTGTCGTGGGCGGAGGTGGGGCGGCCATGGTGTTGACGTGTGCCCTCTTGATGTCAGATGTGGATGACCTCTCCGGAGCTTGTAGATGCGCGAAGTACGGCGGTACGAAGGAGAAAAAGGCAAGTGAAAACTGCGCGATAGAGGAAGGCCGGTGCGTCTGCTGCTCAGTCAGAGGGCCAGAGTTGGTGGAAGTGTGCGCTGGTGGCTATAAGTGAGAGAGTGAGAGAGCCGGGCCGCGAGTTGTGTGGATGTAGCGGGCAGAAAAAGTCAGCGTGCGGAGGAATAATCGCCAATGATGCCTGATGACGACATTATTTGAACGTGAGTGACGTGTGCCGTCGAAAAAAAAAAAGAAGCACTTTTTGGCACGTTGCAGATCAGAGATCAGAGACATGAGCGGGTGATTGCACCACCAGTTGTTGTACTGGCATCAGAATATCCTTCGGCGGCGGGGTAAATAAGCAAAACATGTGCAAACGTTCAAGAAAAGAGTGTACCCCACCCACGACGGTGCAGAGAGAGGAAGGGCCGGGGCGGCTACATGTCTGCCCGTCGCGCGTGTTCATCATTCAAATAGTGTCGTCCCCCACTCATGATCATCCTGGACGGATTGATATCGACAACACAACAAGTAGGTATGTTTTTTTACGACAAGGGATCTGAATAAAACATGTAGTCTAGGTAGTATGCTGACGGTGTCGTAGTACTGTGTACAGCAGTCCCTGTGTGGGTACTCACTCCGTTTTTATACAGATGAAGCTGTTAGCAAACGTGGGCATTCTCTATCTCAAACTCACTGATTAGATGTATGTGCTCGCTTGCGCTTGCTTGTGGTTATGTAGTGACAATTGGACTGACGGCAAGCACAACATGGAAGACGTGCATGGGTCAGATTCGGAGCTACAGCAGTAAATACTTCAAAAGGATCTACTGTTTGACTTGTAGCTAGCTGTGGACTACATCCTTCCTGGAACGCAAGATATCACGAAG
The DNA here is from genome assembly GCA_000310025.1 of Ectocarpus siliculosus. Classification (NCBI taxonomy): domain Eukaryota; class Phaeophyceae; order Ectocarpales; family Ectocarpaceae; genus Ectocarpus; species Ectocarpus siliculosus. Next base: position 2,237,979 of record FN649752.1, read on the forward strand.
AACGACAACACGACGACTGTTGCTGTTACTGAGACTCCTATAAACTCTTCTAGACTGCAGTTACAGTGTAAGGGTGTGTGTGTGCCTCGCGGGGCTCGTCATTAAAAATATGCCTGTTTGTGCAGCGATGATGACATCCTTCCCCCAGTTGCCGTCGAGACGCCTATCTATGGAGGTGCACCATCTAATGGACTGGTTATTTTCTGGTGGATAATATAGGGAGGGGGGGGCCTAAGCTGGCACGGGTAGAGAAGCACAAAATAAGGCGCACATGCAATACATGCGCCAGCATCGAGTCATTGTGTGGTCGTCTGTGTTCGTCTATCGGATTGATTCGCCCCCCCCCGTCCACGGAGCGATGCAAAATGAACAGATGTAGGCAACGGTACCGACACAAATCAACGGCGGTTAGAACACGCTTTGCTCGAGGGCTCGCTTCTCTATTCCAACCAACAGGAACTCTATAAATAGGTTGAAGGTGTGGGTCCTGTTCTCATTAGAATTTGAACCCTTTCAAGTTTTGAACTACACACCGCAGTGGTGGCACGTTTTGCCCAAGACAAAAATAGAATAATACCCGTTCGCCCCCCCCCCCCCTCCACGTAGCGCAACGATGTTTGCCATCGGGGTTGGGTTTTCGTCGCTTGGCAACGACGTTGTACAACAGGCCGCCCCCCCTGGTGTTTGCCATCGGGATTGGGTTTTCGTCGCTTGGCAGCGATGTTGTAAAACAAGCCGATCACTTCGTGAGCTCGGCTACCAGGTTACCGCTTTTTTTTTTTTTGCTCTTGGTATCTTTTTTTTGCGGTAACCATGAATGGTGGTCGAGCAGATTATGTTGTGCGGGGTCGAGAACCCTCACTCCGCGCAAAGGGGATAAATCGCACGTTGTGTTAAATTGGTCAAGCACCCTCGAGGCAGTTACGCAGCGCTTCCAACTGTCTCTGGAAGTGAAAGCACCAGAAAATAAATTAAGTCATACGCAGCTGTCATCCGTAAGCAAGGAAGTAAGCACAAGATGCCGAACACCCTTAGCAGGATGCAGCGCACCCTTCATGCGACTCGCCGAATACCTCACGACGCTTCGCAATTGGTGATGCTAGTGCCTGGTCCGGTGAGAACCCGGCGTGCTCCGTCCCGACTTTATAGGGATGCGAGGTCAACGATCTAACGCCTGCGGCAGGTTGTGGCGATCCTCACCCGGCATCGCGGAATTATTTGTTTGGTGGTGCTTTGCTCGAGGGTGCCCTTGGTGGGCACACACGCTCTCTCTGCACTGTACGATGATGGTGCACGTCAAGCGGTATCTAGCAAGACACAAGGCCTGGAGGATGGATACTCTACTCAAAAGCCAGAGATAAGTTGCGCGCGAAAACTCGACGAAGGTACATAATCCGACAAGCAAACGAAGCACTTGCTTTCTCGGAAGCCTGTTGTGGGGGTGAGGTTCCGCGGGAGCTGGACACAACCAACCCGCCACCCTCCTCTTTCAAAGTTTTGTGCCAGCATCTCGAACAATACATAGATACACTGTAGCCTTATGCTTATAGCAGGCGCGGTAGCCGGAAGCCTTTCTACTCCCCGTTTAAGATCCAGGGTCTGATCTGATCTCTCTCGACTTAATGCAGTACCAACAATAACGACGACTACCACCATCATGCGCAGTCTTTACAACACTTTCTTTGGTGTGTTTTCAGCCTGGTTAGCTGAAAGTCCGACGTCGATGATCGGATAGCTCTTCCTCCCGGGCCTTGGTCTGGCCTTGCAAGGAAGTCAGGCGCTCCTTCAGGGCATCCGCCTGCGGGTATGGTCGAGGTTGGTCGTAAAAGTTGTTGTTGATGCGGCGGCTGCTGCTTCTGTTGCTATAATGATAGCTGGTTTGGTGAGGCTTCGGAAGAACAGCTCACGGTCCCCACAAGCCAACACGCAGCAACCAGGTATGTATACACTTCGACAACCAGAGAGATGCGCATCGCCAACAGAGATGAAAGAACTGCCCATGAAAGTGCAACGGCGCTAGGTGGTCATCACGCTCGGGTCACGCAGACGAGAGCGAGACGCTACACGCAGGCATGTGTGTAGCACCCGACGTTTGAGAGCATCTGATGCCACGTTGGCATCTTCATCGTCATGCACGTGTTCGAGGGAGATAAAACTCTGCAAATTATGTTTCTTATCAGACCCCGCCATTGTCAAACATAAGACTATTGGCGCGACATTGTCTACTGCCTGTTCCTTTTCGCTCCCTCTCGCAACATCATTGCTTCTTCTCTCTCTCCATTCTGTCCATTGTTGTGGAGAGTTATGCTTCCCGCGATTTTCGTGCAATCAACGTGCCGACGACGAGCCAACCTAAAACAGCCACGCACCGACCCATCCATCCGTTCACCCACCTGCTCAGTTTTTCTGCCGAGGACCGCCGCGACTTTAGCTTCCACCTGAAATTACAATCCGAGGCATAACACCACCGCCAACAGAGAGGAAAGAGTCAGATGGAGAGGGGGGTAATGACCAACACGCGAGGAGTACGGGTAACGGAGGGTGGACGATAGACGAAAGGGGGGGAGGCGGCACGGGTAAGGAGGGGTGGAGAGTCAAGCTGCGTGTGTGAGACCGTTTCAATGGAGCGCCCGCAACAAACTGTTGCGGAAACTCAACACACGCGGCGGAAACTCAACACACGCGGCAGCCCGCGTTTGGCGAAGGATCGACTCGACCGAACCCCCCCCCCCCCGCCCCCCCCGGAGCCAAGGCGCACCAGACCAACAGCCACAACAACCAAAACAGCTGCATCACCAACTGCAACAAACCTGCGCGAACTCGGCCGAGAGGGAGGCTCTTAGCCCGGCCGACTTGTCCTCTCGGACCCCCGCCGCCCGCCTCGCCGCCGCCTCCGCTCCCTCCGCCCTCTCCGTGAGGCGGGACACCTGTTCCCTGACCGCCTTGCGCTCCTCGGAGCACTCCTCCTGGAGCCGTTCCAGCCGGCTCCGCCATCTCTCGCGCCCCTCCTCGAGCTGGGTGTGCCGAGCAAAAAAAAAAGCAAGCAACGTTCACGTTACATGTAACACCATCGTGCGTGCGTGTGGGAAATGACGCCGCTCGCAGATGTGCCTTGGTGTAGTAGAATCGCATAGGCGGTGCCTTATCGCCGCCTCCGCCCCCCCAACCCCCCACTCGTCGTTTTGTGTTGAAATATGGTGAAGAATTGCCCCCCGCTGTTAGAACGGTCACCGTGCTGCTTCTTGCACTCCTCACCGTGTGCTCTATGGTTACATGGTTACCGTCGTTGTATATATGACAATATGCCGTCCGAGTCGCTATTATGTCGGCACAACCGCGTCTCTCTTGTGTTGGTGGAACCGTAGAGAAATAATCAGATGTTAGTTCAAGTAGCACCATGTAAGGTGTTTTGATCACAGCGTATCTCTATTGTGTCGTCGCGACGTGAAGAAAGGAGCGTGTTCATGTTTCACGTGCCCACGACATTGCTTGGACCGGAAATGCAGGAAATTACTTTAGTGGGAAGCGACAGTCCACCCACCGCCGAACAAACCACCGCAACAACAACATCTGTGGGAGGGAGAAGAGGGTGGGGGCGTTGTTGTAGAGCGGTGTGGCTTTTGCCACCCCCTCTCGTGCGGCACCTGAGATGCTACGACACTGCCACGGCACTCTCTGATCCATACCGCGTCTGGAGATGTAACGCACATCAACAGTGAATCAAGGGGGTTGGCCCGTCCCCCAGCCTCGATCGGGACGCGTTTTTTGCACATAGTTCTCCGTCTCCGTCTAATTCTCTGTTCGTTTGTTTGCCCCTCCCTCCCTCCCTTTCCGCTCGCCCCTCTCCCTCCCTCCCCCCCTCCTTCCCTCTCTCTCTC
>FN649752.1:2244878-2278239 GCA_000310025.1 Ectocarpus siliculosus
TTTGTTTTACTGGGTACCGGCCAGGAGAGGGAAGGAGGGGCTGGAGGGGAGGGACACGGGAGATGCAAAATAGTGCTGTGTGGTCCGTGAGCAAAAGACTCCATAACAAAGCAGCTGCAGTGCATCGATGGAGGACCCCAACACCGGGATAAACTCGTCGGAGAAACACCGCCGGACGATGCGTTGTCTCAACGGAGATGCGTCGCCGCCGGTCTCATCTCGACAGGCCGCCCAATGAAAATGGAGTGAAATTAGAGGACTCTCAACCCCATTCCAAGTGCCAACGTGAAATTTTTATTCTCTGCGAGAGTTCCTCTTGGTCTATACCCCAAACCTTCAAGGCACGGCGCTTGAACCTCCGGCAGATAAGGGATTCTGGAATGGTCTATGGCAACATGCACCCACGATCACGAAAGATGTTGATACATTTGAGCACCCCCCCCACCAAACAACGCGTCGGATATGTCGCCCCCCCCCGCTCTTGCCGAACCGCGGCCAACATACGGCACACCTTTTCTCTAGCCTCGCGTTTCGCAATTTCGTCGTGCTCTTCCGCCCCCTTGCGCGCTGACGCTTGCACCTGCTTCTGCCATCTACCCGTCTCTTCCGCTAGTCTCCGGCGAGCCTCCGCCTCCTCCTGCCGATGGGCCTCCTCGATCTGGAAGCACAATTTACACTATTGGTTCAAGCTACCATAAAATTAATAGCAATGGGCCGGATCAAGCACCTGTGGGAATTAGCAACGGAGTGCAAAGCCTTTTCATTCCCGAGGGCAACAAAGTCTTGGTCTTGGACAGAACAGGACCATCATTAGAAGCAAGGCTGACTCTTTGGTTCGAACTAATCTCCAAGCGGGCAATCAAGCCTGTCCATGGTTTGACTTGAGCTCCCGGACAAATCAAGACGGATTGTGGGTGACAGCGGCAAACACCACCACCACTACCAACAACAACAACAACAACAACAACAACGACGACAACAACAACAGCAACAACAACAACAACAACAACAACAACAACAACAACAACAACAACAACAACAACAACAACAACAACAACAACAACAACAACAACAACAACAACAACAACAACAACAACAACAACAAACAACAACAACAACCACCACAATAACGGCAGCACCAGCAACAAAGACCATGACGACGACGATCCCTCACCCCTCGGAGTTCTCTGGCGTGCTCGTCTGCCGCCAAGGCTGCCCGGCTCGCCTCTGCAGATCTGGCCCCCTCCAGCTCCTTACCCGCGGCCTCCCTCGCCCGCTTCCGCCCGGCCTCGAACCGGACCCGCTCTCCCTCTAGATCTCGCCGTGTCGCTTCCCGAAACTGTACATGGGGAGTGGAGAACACTGCTGTCGTGGTTATGGGTAATGCGTTGCTATTCTTAATCTTTCGTTTTTCTGGTGTGTGCTGATGCTGTTCGGGGAGTCTGTCCCTTCTCACGGTAGATCGGTGTAGGTGTGTTGCTCGGGGTGTTTGAGGAGGGTTTATGCTCGTTTTTTTGCTCAGTGTTTGTTTGTAAGATTAACAACGAGTGTTGATAGGGTCTGCCGAGTGGGTGCCGGCTGGTTACGAAAAAGTAGAGTGTGGGAGAAATGAAGCGAGTCGAATGTATGCGCCACGCCAAGTAGCGTATATGTGACCATGATGATTGCTTTTAGGCAGTGTTCGTTGAAACGACATGCACACGACGAATTTGTCGACACCTACTACTCATTCAGCGTTTGTTTGTGTCAACGCTTGCCGCGTGGCCGAGAAAGAAGAACGCGTCCATGTTGATTCACGAGTGGAAATGTCGTTCGCGTGTGTGTGTGTGGTGGACTTTCTGGTGGACGACCGTTGTGGCTACGAGGAAAGAGGATGGTGAGTGATCGAGGGAGCGCAACAATGAAACGGCAGAGGATTGATGGACGGTTTCTGAGGAAGAACTAACTGTTTCTCTAGACGAAACGAAAAGCGATTGACCAGAGCACATTGCCACACCTGTCGTCTACAATCCCCAAGCGTTGCGAAGGCTTGGGTGACCGTCAACGACGACAACGTTTCCGACACACGAACACGCACGGCGGTACTGCTTTGCCACACTGCCACATGTACCTCCTGGATGTCCGCCTCGTTGCTCCTGCCGAGGAGCCTCACTTGGTGCTCCGCCTGGCGCCGCTCCTCCTCCACCTCTCCCTCCAACGAGAGCTGGTAGTCTCGGGCTTCCATCTGCACCTACCCCCCCCCCCCCCGCAGCATCGTAAGTTATCAGGGGCGAGGGAACACGGCAACAACAACAACAACGATATTAGCTTAGCGCGCTTGGAAAAGATTCTGCCGGGTTTGGGGGGGCTCTACGATAACGGTGGTGTCGCTCCGGCTCAAAGTGGAATGCCGGTAATCACTGGTCTGACAACGACCAAGAGTACTACTGAAGGAAAAAGCGACAAATGAATGTGTTTTTTTGTACCTGCCCCCTCCTCCCCCCAACAAGAAGCCCTCACGCATCGGCACGAAACGTACGCATTGCGATAGCAGAGCAGTTTCGTGTTTCAAATTGTATCGCAAAACCCGTGTCGGTGTGCTCGCTCTCGTGTCCCCCGGCGGGAGGATCGCAAAAGAAAAAAGAACCAGAACGCCAAGAGTCTCGTCGGCGGCAATCTCTCTCTCTCTCTCCCGCTCCAGCGAGGCTAGCAGTAAGAAACCCAATACAAGCCAGCCCCAAGAGAACAAGCGAACCACATTAGCCAACCTTTTCGGAGCTCTCTCGCTCGAGCGAGGCCTGCAGGCCCAGCAGCACCTCCCCCAGCTCATCCGCCCGCGCCCTGGCCTCCGCCCTGTTGGCCTTCACTAGCTCCGTTAGCTGCGGCTCCAGGGCCCGCACCGCCGCCTGCTTGATGGCCCCGGCCTTTTTCTCGGACAAGCGCTGGAGCCGCCCCTGTGAAACGTGGCATGTGTGTGTATGGAAACGGTTCAGACGCCTTCAACTTTACGGCCTGTCGTCGTCATCGTCGTCATCGTCGTCGTCGTCGTGGTTACTTTTCTTCGTTTTGGTCGCCCAATAATTTGCGCGAATCAACAGGAAACGTTTCGTCGTTGTTGTTGCTGCTGTTTTCTGCCAAACCTGTGTGTGGTATCAAATACGATGATCTCCAGACCGGAGGACCTACGATCCGGGATTCAACACACACACACATACACACACTAGGATCTTCCTCGTGGCGCGTGCCTCGCGCTGCGCGTATGTACGTGTGTGTAGGTGTGTAGACAAGATGTGTCGCGCGTTCTACGCTTGAGCTATCGTTCGTGTGTCTTACTGTATTCTGCGAAGAAAAATAGGGTGTGGGGCGCAGAGTCCTCGACTGGACAGTGGAGAAACCCTCTCCATGTTCTTCTACGTCGAAGTCGCGCTCATGTGTGTGGACGCTGGAACAGCATGCGTGCGTTCGTTTGGTAACAGTCGCAGCATTGCTTTGGATACTGCCACTATGCTTCGTTTTGCGACAGGTTGTGTAGCCCTCTTCGTACCTCTATCTCCCTCTCTTCTTCCATCGCGGTGGCGCTGGAGTGTGTGTGTGTGGGGGGGGAGTACTCTTATTGTTTTGCACGCCATAGCGGTTAGACCATTGACCACGCGTCCTCGAGAGGACGGAGCATTGTTCCCACAGGACCGATCACCGATGGCCAATCGTTCCCTTCCTACTTTGCCAAAGGTGGCTCAAAAATGTCTTCCCTAATCTCTCTATCCTATCGATATCACTTCCCGCCTTTTCAACCCACTTCCTATGCCCCAGTACAGCTACCTTCTTCTCTTGGCTATTCCATGCCTCAAGTATTTCCCTGTACCCTCCTTCGGCTTCTCCCAGCTCAGTCATGTACACTTGCCTCTACTTGTACAACCGACTTTCCGCAACTACATGAACACGGTCTTCGCACTCTAAGCCGCAATCACATTTGAACTTGAACGTGTTGTCTTCATCGTCTACCTCCCAAAATCTTCGTCTACGTTCTCGAAGACCAATATCCCTGGTCCTGAAGTTGACCTTCAGCTTCGTCCCTGCATCCATTGGTCCATGTAGGTACTCCTTGAACCCTATTCCTTCTTTACATGCACACTTCTTGACCTCTACTTTAGCCAATTCCCCCCGGACTCCTCATTCCGGTATTACATAAAACTTCTCTACGTACCCTATTCATTCTTTCTGTTCGTTCGCGCTGGCGTACGGGAAGGCATACTTTATATATTCGCTTCCTCGGAAACAAATCCTGTTGCCTGAGTAGTCCATTGGATAGATGATGTCTCATATCTCACATGCTCTACTCTAGGCCACACAATGAGAGGACAAAATGCTCAAGAGTGGCCTACCCCCCCCACCTTCTCTGCGGCCATCCACGCCTCTCGCGCCTTCTTCAGCTCCCGCGCGCTCTCCGCCCTGGCTACGACGCAGTCCCGGTCTCTGCCTTCACGGAAGCGGCCGACCTGTTGATTGATCGGTCGGACGAGCGACACTTTGGTTGGCATGTAGTCGGCCATGGTGAGGGTTGCACGCCTGGCACGATGCTTCGCATATTGCATGCCTTGGCAATAGAAACAGTTGACAACACATACATGTCCATCCAGTAGTAGCATCAGAAACGCAGGGAGGTATACACAAGCACTACTTGCTGTTGCTGCACCAAACCCGAAACAAACTCGCCTGCCTCTCTAGACCACCCAGCTTCTCCTCCAAGGCGTCCACGTCACCCTTCAGCTGCCGCGCGAAGGCCCTGTGCCGATCCGCCGCCGCCGCCCTCTCCTCAGCGGCCGCTGCCATCCTCGCCGCCCACCGCTCAGACACCTTCGCCCGGCGGCGTTCATTGGAAGCTCGTACGCGCTGCAGGTTCGTCTTGAGATCTAGCACCTGTTGTTGTGAGCGGTGTCACTCTGTTGGTACCTCGTATGCTATTTGAATGGGACTTACAGCTATCTTCTTGCAGGAACTGAAGAAGCGGCCATCCACGGAGGGCGAAACAAGAGGTACAGCAGTATTTCCTCCACACGCAAGACTACATCGCCTTCCAAGACCGTTTGATACCCGTGTAGTCGACACTCTCCTGTCCCCTAGTTTGATCTGCCGCATTCAGAAAAAATAATGATACTACACCATCCTGTAAAACAACATTACACTGGGGAACAACAATCTGCACACCTCGGATCTCCTCTCCTTGAGATCCACTTTCATTGCCCGTGCGGTGGCCTGCACGTCCTCGAACGCCTTCATCGCCGCCGGGGTGGCCTCACCACCATCAGCATTAGTCGCTGCTCTGTCCTTGTCCCGGCCCCAAGTCGACAACCGCGTCGTCCGGTCGTGGTCAGCCACAGGTTGCGAAATTTTGTCAGGGGTAGCGGAGGAAGAGTTGGAAGCACGACCGGGCGACGTTTTCTCCGATAGAGACGCTCGCGGCGCCACTGGTTGCTTCGACTCTCTGCTACTGGTGGAGGTACCCGCTTCGTTGTCGTCCCACTCATCCCACACCCATCGCTGCCGGTGCGCTTTCCCACCAACGGTAGCTATTGCAGCTTCTGCTCTTGTTGTAGTTCTGTCGTCTGGTGCCTCCTCCACAGAGTCGTCAACATTGCTCCACTCGCCACCGCCGGCTACGTGGTTGGCATCAGGTACAGACAGGAAACCCCCGCGGACACCCAACAAACGACGGTGGTTTACCACGTGTCGGCGAGGGTGGCTTCTCGCGGATGGGGTCGACGCCGTCCTATTTTGATTATCTCGACCCGTGGTGTCATGTACGCCAAAGGGTGGACCGCGTGGGTCGTGACCACCGCTCGCTCTACATGAAGTGCTGCGCTCAGGAGGTGCCGGTGATGTCGCCGTCGGCGTCTCGTCGTCCTTGACCGAGATGTTCCACGGGGACTGGGTTCCAGCAGCTGAAGCCCTGGACACTCCGCTGTTACGGCGGTAGGATGATTGCGAAGGCCCTCTCAGCTGCCGTCGGGGTCGTCTCCGACTCTGTTGTTGCTCTGAAGATGAGATCGACGACGGCGACGACGAACCACTACCCATCCGAACCGTTTCGTGGTCGTTGATCCGCTGGCCGCGGTGTTGCCTCGGCACATCGTCTGATACGTGATCCAAATATGCCAGGATGCTGCTGAACTTGCCAGATTGTTCGACAGGCCTAGGCCTAAGCGCGACACCGGCGCCCCCTTCGTCGCGAATATTCATACCTCCAGACATGACTCGCCTCTTTCTTCGAAAGAAACCGTAACAACATCAAGAGGGACTTGCACTGCCCAAACAAGACGGGACTGAACGGGGTATATTGAAGGTCCTTGCGCTGGAGATTCGATTAAGTCGGCTAGTGACGTTCTTGCGGAAACTTTTGGTCGAAGATCCTGTCTCATGGAACGTTTTCGCACTGTAACAAGGAGGCACCAATCTTTCGGGGTTTCCAAAGATCCAGCATCAGGATTATGGTTCTCACGTTACGTTTGTTCCGTTTCATTTGTTGCGGCGTGGGAGGAAGAGAGAGGACAACAGAAGGTTATCTGAGGCAAGAGCGAGATGGAAAGAGAGAAACACCCACAAGACATCGGTGGTGTGCCTATTTTGAACAGAAGGAGCAACCCAAACCTCTGTAGGTAGACCATCCAGCAGCGACACTCAAATCTGTGGAGATTGGTCTTCAAATCAAATCAAGGAGATACTTCTACATACATACCAGCCGGTGAATGCTACTGACTACACTTACTTTTCCCGACTCAACCGTGAAGATTAGATTTCCGTTTTGTTTGGTCTCGAGCAAAGACGGATACAATAGTCTTTCTGTGTTTTATATATATTTCTAAAAAGAAGACGGTGAGGTATCAGGCTGTCGGTATATATACGCGGGTAAACCCCAGGTATATCTTGCTTCATGAAGTCAGTCAGGAGACTACACTACTACTGCTATTACTACTGCTGCATGGTCATTGTAGCAAGTAGTCTAGGTAGTTACCGCGCGAGTTACCCCAATATCGTGTACAACGAGTGAGTTTGAAACTACAAGCAAATTTCGGCAGCACGCAGCATCGATTTTTTGCCTGGCACTGCGAAGTGGTACGAACAGTGATATTAAACCACGGAGTATCTACCAAACGAGCGACGGCTGGCTACGCCTACAACCGAACGCGCCACACTTACACCTTATCCAGGCTCTAAAAAGCTGAACGCAAGACATCACAAGATTCTTGTTGCGCAGTCACGAAGCTAGACAAAAACCTACACAAAGTCGAGATTTATATTTTGGGTTACCCCACAGGGAAAACGAGCCTCGGTGCAAAATATGAGGTTCTTGTAAGACTGGTTGTCGCCGCACACCGCGTTTAGCCTTTCTCGTGGCTTCCTGGCATTCTAGGTGGCGCCAGAAGGCACATGTAACCAATCTTCCCGAGCAGATTTAATATTGTACTGTGCGAATGGAGGAGTCTATGGCCCCTTCAATCCTTGGCAACCCCCCCCCCGCTCGGGAGATACACATATTATCCGAAAAACACCAAAGGTAACTTGTTGCTGAATTGTATTCAATAGTTGTTATCAATATACAGTTCTGAGTACGTTGCAGTGGGAGTGAATCTTGCTACAGCAGAGCATGAAATCGGCCAACCAAGCCATGATGGCCTCTAGAATACCGCAACATGACGACCGACGTATACACACATGCACGCCCCCCACACCTTAGACGTACAACAATTCTTAATGGGAACTAAAATATAAACCATATATGGCAGATCTACGCCAACATGCTACTAAACCAAGCCAGCCAACAGGCTGACTTGCTCGGAACACAAGATAACCCGGGTGCTAGCAACACAAGATCTATACAGGCGTTGCCGCTGTGCTGAAAGCCTACGTAGACGGGGGAACACTCTCCCCCCCCTTCCATACCCATACAAGATTACTCCGTATCCTATGAATAATCGCACACACATGCACATCCATGACGTAATTACGCTTGTGACGCCAACGTGTAAGGCGACTCGAGCACGCGAATTGAAGCCGGCCTTGCCAACCAGCCGATACCGAGAGCAGCGTGGGCATGTAAAACACGCAAAAAAAAAGCTCGCCACTCGTATGTAGCGCCACACTGTGGTCTGGCAGGCGCTACCGTTTGCACAGAAAACCATCGTGGTACCACGAAAGGCGGCAAAACAATATACAGCACACAAATACAAGGTCTGATGATAAACATGCAACACACAACCTTTCCGCTCTGGGAGCTCCATCACATAGCGGGCGAACGTAATTCACGCACTACTGCTTTAATCTCTCCCTCCCCCTCTGCATCACTCTTCTAGTGGCAAGTAATCGCCCCCCCCCCTCTCCCCAGTCCTCTCGTAACAAACACCAATCCAATCCAGACCAAAGCTCCCTCTGAACGAGGAAAAAAAAACTTCCTCACAACAGGCAAGCCCCCTTGTCCTCTCTACACATAGGTTGTACAGACGCCGACCTGCGTGTACTCCACGACCCCGCCCTGAAATATTGTATATTGCAGTAGCGATAAGGAAGCAAGCCTCCGCCCCCCCCAAAGCGTCTACCCCTTTTCGTCGAGAATAAAAGCAACAACACGACACAATATCCAACCTGATTACGGCCGGATGCCCTCTCATCGCCTAATAGTTCTTTAGGCCAGGAGGGGCAACGGCAGCAGGCGCATAGCCCACATCCAACGAAACTCGCCCATACCGCAGTAGTGCCCAAAACATTGTAAATGGCGAAGGCTGGTGGCTGTCACAACTCATTTCAACCCTCCCGCCGACAGAAAACACTCCCGGCACACCGCCTTCTCGGCAACAAAGAGCTACACCAAACAACACAAGATGCAAGGTCCGCGGACCAATCCAGAGCCCATTCCCCCGAAGGAAGGACATAATTGAAACCTTCCACAACTGACTTATCGTTCAGAGTACAACGTGTCCAACGTTCATCAACCCCTTGGACAACAGCACCAAGGATGTCGGGCGAAAGGGTAGACCACTACGTCCGGGGGATACAAGGATGGGCTATGGTCTATGGAGAAAGAGGAGCGCGCCAAATCGCCTGTGTTCGTGTCGCTGCGAGGTGGCAAAACGCATGTATGTACAACCGCCGTCTAATGCTTAACCAGATCAGTACACAAGAGACCGTACAACAACAAGGAGGATCGGCCACCACCTTGGACTAACTATTAGCGAAGACATGAGGCCCGGTGAGTCGCACACCGGGGGGGGGAGGACGAGGAGCCGCAGCCGCTGCCGGCAACACCGCCGTTTCACATGGCCCTGCCTCGCGCCATCCGGAGCGATCCACCGAGCCGGTACCCAGCCCACGGCATGGTGGACGTGATGCCCACGGCTCCGCCGCCACCGCCGTCGCGGGAGGAGGAGGAGGAGGTCGCCGACGAAGACCGGAGAGCCGGCAGGCCGAAGTTGCGGCGTCCGCCTAGCGGGAGCCGATCCGTCGCGGTAGTTGGTGGCGCCTGCGTGGTGGCGTTTTCGACCGTCCTTCTCGCCCTCACGACATCGCCACAGCTGCCGGTGCTCAGGCCGCCGCTCCTGCTGCTGCTGCTGCTGCTGCTGAACATCCTGCTCGTGGCGGCAAACGGCGTCTTGGTCGGGGGAGGAGGATAATTCTCGCAGTCGCCGTGCACGCCTCCTCCGCTGCTCGCCGTCGCGGCCGACGCGACCTCCGCCCCTTCCCCTCCTCCTCCCCACCCCGCAATGCCCGACCCGCCCCCGCTGCTCCCCAGCCCTTTGATCGACGAGACCAGCCTCGACGAGAGGTGTCGTTTGCTTGCCATCGACGATGAACTTCCCCCCATGCCTGTTCTTCGTTCCCAAGAGGGCTGCTGCTGCTGCTGCGATGCGAGCGGGCGGACGACAACCTTGCCGTCCAGGTCTGTGAAGCCGACCCTGCGCATTTCCTGGAATGATATCGAGAGTTTTCCATGGAACAGCCCGTGGGGGAGGGGGCCCCAAGTTGGAGGATATTCTTACGTTTTTCTAGCAAGGCTTGCACACGAAAGAAAAAAGACCGTCGTCAGACGGTAAACACCTACAAGAGGTGCTCTCTCAGCCGTGAACAGAAACGAGTACAGGAGGAGCGACAGAGATTCAGCGAAAACCTGCTTTGAGGACGCCGCGCTGTTTCTAGGGCAACCAAATGTACGTGACACTTACCTTTGGACAAACTATTGCCCACCAATTTTCTGATCAAATTTATTCCGGGAACAGCCGAGGCCGTGGGAGGAGCTTCCCTCACAAAGCATTCGACACGGTAGACCGCATATTTGCGTCCAGCTGCCGAGTATCGGCGCCGCTGTGCAAACATAAACAACTAAATAACCAAGCCGAAAATACCTAGCGTTTCCGTTCGACCGGATGGCCATTGATTCGAGCTCATCGTTTCTTTTTCCCACAGAAGGACCTCGATCACAAAGAACCCTCGATCAAACCACAAAACCACAACCCCACCAAACCCAACACAGACACAGAGATAGAGATATAGGTCATCCGGTTAGGGCGGTCGATGCAAATCAATGAAACACAAAGTCGTGCTTTCATTAGTCAGCCGGCGATGCTGGCAACACTAACCTCGATGTTCATCATGGCGTGAAACTCCTCTGACACCAGGAAACGCGGCCACAGCCCGTCGAAGATTACCGAGTGCACCTCTTCCGCCAGCCGCGCCAGCGCCTCGATGGCCTCCTCCGCCAGGGCCCACGCGCAGGAGGTCCCAGGGCAGCAGCTCTCCTTTCCCGCGCTACCCCTCCCGCCGCCGCCGCCGCCGCCGCCGCAGCAGCAGCAGCCGTCATGGCCGGCGGCCTCCAGGGCCGCCCCGATGGCGCAGAGTGCGCTCGCGCGCGTGGAGCCCTTGACGTTCACCTCGGTAGCACTGTTCGGGTTCACGAAGGCGACCGCGACTTGGCGGAGCTTCTCTCGGAGGTCGCCCGCGGTGGTCTCCTCCATCTCCAAGAGCTGGTTCACCTCACGGACCTGTGTATGGGTGCGGGCGGGCGACGAGAGAGAGAGATAGAGGTGAAACATTTAGTGCATTCCTGGGTTCCGGCGGGGCAAGGGTGGCAAAAAAGTGCACATGCAGCGACAACGAAATGTACTGGTGGGCACTGCAATTCTACGGGGACTCTGGTGTGTAGATAAAACACGACGTATCTTCGCATTGCGAGCACCGTCGTTGGCTACACGCATGATTTGGACGGGGGTGTACGAAGAGAGGTGTTATCGGCAGGTTGTCACTTCGGTGCGCAACCCTGGCAACGTCCCCGGCCAGACACACACAGCGCCATCAGGCAATGGAGTGAAAACCACAACATTATTATTAAATCGTGCCGTTCTAGCTTTTCGATAGCAAAACCCTGGTGCGACTAATTCCGATTTACAGGGGCGATGTCGAGTGAAACACAGCGAGGGGTCTCTCTTGCTGCACGCAGTATGCCAATCAACCCTGTCTCGGGGGTTAAAGATTATTGCGAGGTTTGTGTTAGTCGTATATACACAGCAGTACTTCGCGTGCGTACATTGATCTTGTTGTACCTGCGTATCGCCCGCGTTATCACATATTTCTCGTTGTTGGTATTCGCGGCGTTGTTCAGTACCATCATCGCATCTCATAATGGGACATCATCATCGCACCGGTGTGCCTGTATACAACACCATCCGTATGATGGCACCAGCTGTGACCACAATTAATTCCGGTGCCAAATGATTGCGAAAATCACGACGTTCTTGCCTTTTGTTCGCACCGCTGCTGGTGCGACCACATTATTACCGATGGGTGCGAAAAGTCCCCATGGGTGAGAAAAACCCCGATGGGTGTATTTCTGTCGAACGGAATGAATGAATGGTTGCGGGGCTGTTCTTCACGCTAACATGAGCCAAAACACACCGCATACGGGTACTGCTGTGTAAGATACCGCCACCCACACGAGGTGATCGTATTACTTAAAACAAAGTGTCACCACTGGGGTATCTCGTGCGGTACACGGCACTTCCATATTACCACCCAGTCTGTCTGTAGTTTGGAGGGGATGAACACGCCGTATCCTATACGTCACCCACACGAGGTGATCGTATTACTTAAAACAAAGTGTCACCACTGGGATATCTCGTGCGGTACACGGCACTTCCATATCACCACCCAGTCTGTCTGTAGTTTGGAGGGGATGAACACGCCGAATGTATGCGAATATATGACGCGAAAAGATACGATACACAGCAGTACTACATGTAGTTTGCTAACATAGAATCGAAAAGAGTCCGCAGGCACGCCTACTACTATATGCAGAGAGGTGTGTGCATCAAGCAAAGTACCTCCCGCAGGAGGGCTTAGCCCGTGTGTCATCTTTAATTACGTGCAACCCATGCGAGAGAGGGAGAGTCACTCTTCTATACCACGCGGCGGAGAGCACGTCCCCGTTGCAGACCTCCGTGAAAGACTAGATTATTATGACGATGTTTCACAGCCCTTGGCTGCTCCATCCACTGCTGTGAGGAGATAGATGAGGGGTTTGCCATTTCCAAGATTTAAGATGCAAACATGCAAAGAGCACTCGACACACATCACCACCACGGGCATTCCACCGCACCGAGCGCAAACAAACGCCGCCACT
Source organism: Ectocarpus siliculosus (assembly GCA_000310025.1). Classification (NCBI taxonomy): domain Eukaryota; class Phaeophyceae; order Ectocarpales; family Ectocarpaceae; genus Ectocarpus; species Ectocarpus siliculosus. The sequence continues at coordinate 2,257,519 of FN649752.1, forward strand.
CTATCTCTGAATCTGGCTCTGTCTATCACACATATCTCCATGCGCAGGGTACACGTACATACTGCTGTCTATTTTACACGCTAGACGCCATTCGTTGTCCCTCGGCATTTCTCCGCTTTCCGTTGTTTTCTACCGCACCCGTGGTTGGTGAGAGTACTGCTGTACAGCAGGATTAGGATAAGTGGTTGGTCTACATAGCGGAATTAACACCAACCTGCAAACTCCTTCACGCATTTATTTGTATCGCATACACGACTACTACTGCTGTCATTGCATAGCCTAATCACCAAGCCGTAGTCCGCTCGCGAAGAACCAATCTACTACTCTGCACAAGAGGAACGAGCGTTTTCGGCGCGCCCCGCCCGCCTCGCACGCACACGCTCACCTGTAGGACAAACTCCACGTTCTCTGAGGACAAGTTCTTGTTGCAAAACGATGAGAACGCCATGTACACCAGCCTGTTGTCCATGGCAGCGTGGAAGTTCTCCTCGCGCCTCCCCCGGTGGGACGACCGCCCTCCGCACTGATTGCTACCGCTGGCCGAGCTCCCCGCTGCCGCAGCCGCCTTCGGCCAGGAGGCGGCGGAGAACACGCCCCGCGGCGGCGAATTTTCGAAGATGTTGTTGTAGGTGGTCGGGTCGTCGTGGTTGATCACGTTCGCCGCGGTGTTTGCCGCCAAGTGTTCAGCGTCTTCGGCCGCGAAAAGATCTGGAGATCTGGTTCCCGCCGCCGCCGATCCTGCCGCCGCCGCCGTGCCCTTGTTGCCTGAAGACCGTGACCGCGCCATCATCCCGCGCAGCCCCCCGAGAAGAGCGACTGTCTTGGACCGGGAGGTAGACCGGGGCTGCCGCTGCTGCTGCTGCTGTTGCTGCTGCTCTTCCTCCTTTAAGATCGTTTCTCCTGTACCAGCGTGAAGAGTCGCAGGGACGCCCAGAAGGCTGTCGGTGGACCTCATTCTTGGAGGCGTTGCCGTCTCCACCGCGGGCGGAAGGTTTTCCGATCTCCGACGCGATTTGTGCGGGGCCGTGGCTGGCGGACAACTCGACTTGCCAGGAACGGTATTGGTGTGGAGTCGCGAGGGAGGGCACTGCCTCTGTCGTCCCAAGATATTTTAGATGATGCCGGCGCGTTCTGACTCCGCCCAGATTGTTGAAGGAGCAACCGGCAGAAAACGAATGAATCCTGCTGGCTGAGCTCACACTGAACACAAAGCCAGGCAGACAGGTGTACTGCTGTAGCAATGCGCACTACGACACGGAGCATATAGGAACGGTCGTCAGGAAGTACCGGTGGTCAACCTTTGGTCTTGCAGCGCTGTGTCGTGCGTGATAAGAGGCGAACCTGTCAGACAAAACACGAGAGGAGAGAGGAGAGCGGCAGCAAGCAGCGGGCGTTTACCGCGCAGCAGAAGTTGCACCGCTTGCGGTAGGGTTCTGGTCATGGAACGAAAGAGACAAGATTTTCGGGGTAGTTTCTTGGTGGAGGCCAAACCCAGAACATTATCAAACATGTGTGTCCCACCCAGCGCCAACCTCTAGGCTCTACTGCTGTATGTGTACACCACCCATGGTGTGGGAACCGCCCTAGCACCTATCCAAGCAGTAGGCAACACCAAAACCGATGCCAAACCTAGCTTCATCGCATCAACGCCAACCTCGCACTTGTCTATCGGCGGGCACACCATAGTATAGAAGTTTGCAGAATTAACCCATCAACACACACCAGCCGACAGCACACCAACCTACAGAACTCAACGCAGCGCCAAGCTTGCACGTATGCTGTGTGGGTTTGGTTTGTGGTCAGGGGCTGGGGTGAGTTTTACGGCATTCGGCTGGGTTCAAGCACCCAAGAGTCGGGGTTTATTGTTGATGGATGAATCATATATTGCGTACAACATATCTTTGTCCTGGGAAGCGCCAACCACGAAGCAAATAATCCGTGATCCGTTGCTCCTTCGGACAATTACGTGTGGCCGTTGCTCCTTCGGACAAATACGTGTGGGACATGGGACGCACCCGCTGTAGGCTGGTATCTTGCCGTTTTTTCGTTTTTTCCGAACTTGAAGTCACTGCTGCTACGCTATTGCTTGTATCTACTTTTTGTTCCCATAGCTGGGGCGGTAACAACGGACAAGTTGTGGGGCAGATGCCCGGTTGGCCGGTCGGGTTATCTCCAAATCTCAATAAAGTGGTTGAAACGTACTTCGGAGCGTCTACAGGTAGTGGAGATCTGTACACACACACGGATCCAACTATTTATTCGCGCGGATCGTACCACGTGGATCCAACTATTTATCAGCTGCTATTTATTCCCGCGGATCGCATCGCCAGGGATCATGATCATATTGTGTTCCCTCTTTTGTCTTGGGAAGTCCCCTCTGCAGACGAGAGTATAGTGAATAAACTGCCTCTAGGTTGGCGTATAACCTTATGTTACATACTGCATAAAAGCATATAGATGCAAAGACTATGTAATATCTATCCCTGACAGATACACACACACACTACCCGTCGGTGTTTGTAACAACCCGAGTTCTTGGTTCTGAGGCAACAACCCGCTGGAAGCTCTCTACACCCTGTCTACACAGCCAAGGGGCCCTCCATGTAGAAACCGTGGACCCCCACCCCCACCCCGCCCCGGGCCAAGATTGACACGCAGGATAGCCACTTTAGGCGGGTCACTTGCAGCAGTCTACTGAAAGTAGGATTTAGCGTGTCCACAGCAGTAAAACCAATGCACGCTTCATTGTATAGGCTTTTGTGCCGCATTCTAAAGCCCATATAATACTCTTATGTACCTGTACAGGCTTTAGTATCGTCATATGCATACTATATCCTATACCATACAATAGACCCCCCCACTCCTCGCGACCAAGATTGACCCGTACCTTCCAAGATTTCTATATGGAGGGCCTCTTGACACAGCTAGCTACAGGTTACAGGAGGAAGAAGAAGACCGGCTACATGTACAGCAGCAGTACAAACTCTTATATCCATGGAGAGGTTAGAATTACACAATACCACCATCTGCAAGGATTTGTTAAACAACAAACCTCTGGAGGAATATTTCCTCGTCAGCAGAAGGTCTGTCCGTTATTATTTCTACTCCGCAGTACTTCTTATTAGACGATATTCCCCAAGGAAACACGTCAACAAAAATGAAAACGACATTTTATTGGTGCCCCCCTCGTCCACATACATATCGTCGTGGTCCTCGCCAGAACGGCTGATGATGATCTAGCATCATCAGCCAGCCGGACGCCGACTGTTCTCGCCAGTCTCCTGGCCGTCTTCTTCAACCTTATCCTGCTCAAAATCCTGCTCCTGGTCGTCGCCGTGGTGCTGCTGGTCTGGAGTCGGCGCTTCCCCTTCATCTCGGAGTTGTCCGAAAGGAATCAGAGGCCATCCAAGTTATCGTCATCTTCATCACGTTCCGCGTCGTCACCGTCGCCGCCTGTGGGTTCGTATTCCGTGGTGCATCGAGACACATGTGCCATCAGAAATATATTGATTTGACGGATTGACCATTTTGAAGGTTTGGGGCCGATGCGTGTGCTGACGGCGCGGTTGGCGATCGAGGCGTGAGGATTGGAGTCGGTACACTGTCTGCAGTAAGCCCCCAGGCTGTTGACAAGAGGGTTCTCACCTGCATTTTCATCGACATAATCCAGGACTGATTTGGGACATCGAAACGAGAATACGGAAACGAACACGATACACTATTATTCTGAGGTGATGCCGTGGGGGATGCATTTGCGGCTATATCAGGTGGGACGTCAGTGGGGAAACACGTCGGCCCGATAAACGTCAAAAGGCACACAGAAATAAATAAATACTTGAAGTCAGTAGTTTCTGGAATGTAGGGTCACCTTTGAGGTTCGGGGCGAACAAGAGGAGAGTCTTGCGCTCGCCCACTTCCAGCACACGGAACCGCGGGAGCGCGGCCAGAGGTCGCTGGGGTCTCGCAACGAAGCACAAGGTGGCGGCGACCCACACTGCGAGAGAGGATTCACCTGGATACATGGAGAGCAACAGTGAGGAGGTTCATCAGTGCGACGGGCACCTAGAAGAAGGACGTGCAGCTAGCAAATAAGAACCAACACATCCACGTTATTCGACCACAGATGGCACTCAAGGCTCCAAAAACAGAGAGCCGAATGACCACGTGCGTAAACGCCTGAGATCGAATGCAATCGGCATCTTCGACTAGGGCGACCGCGCTATAGTCAAGGGCCTGCACAAGACAATCACACACCTATCAGTGAAGATTCACACCAATCGGTGGTGAAGTTCGCCGAATGGTGTGCCTGTGTTCAAGGTCCTTGAACGTACAGCGGTTGCTGTTGTCGACGAGATCCCAGGTCTAGTCATCAGCGGGGCCCGCGAGTCTCTTCAGGCAGAGGCCGCACTGATAGTTTTCAATCGGTGCGCGGAAAGCTGATTTCGAGGGAAACGGAAAACAAGGCACGGGCATACGGACACACACATATTGCACGACCGACCGGAGCGAGCAGATCTTCATTTTCAACGGCTCCAAAAACGGTGTGGGGGCAGACATCGAGACAAGACAGGCTGATGTCTCTCCTCAGCGCATCCATCCTTAGGTAAACAAGCAAGCAGAGCAGAACGTCCGTGCAACAGACAAAATTACTTGCGCACACAGGCTCTCGTGTAGCGGGAGAACCACAGCACTGCATGTTCTAGGAGGCAGCCACTGGCGGGAGCCAACAGGTGTTTGGTGTAGGCGTCATCTGGCCCTTGTCTTTCCGTGTGTAGATGCGTATGCCTTCAGGAGAATAACCATCACAGTCAAGACCCCGATACAGCAATAATGTAAAACAGCAAGGCGCTACTGTCATCGTCCGGAAATTTGTTGAACAACCAGCGGTCCATCCAAGAAATAAAAGGGGCAATGCCTCGCGAGTGCCATGCATACCTCCTGCATGATGGTGTGCGTGCAAACTTTCTCGTCGAACACATCGGTGAGTGTGTGTGGGATGCCGTTCAGCCTGCTGTGCCCAGTGTTGAACACCATGTACCGCGTGTCCTGGGGCGTGCTGCGGAACAGTTCAGCGTTTCGCGCGGACGGCGCGCGACAGGAAAAAAAAAAGAAAAGAAAAATCTCGCACGAGCAAGATATTTGACAGGTTGAATGTATGAACAACATCGCGATGGTTCGGTGGGTCGGATCGTGTTGAACCTTGCAAGTTTATTAGAGTCCAAACGAATTGGTGCCGAAACGAAAAAAAACCCAGTAAATTGGAGGCATCCTCCCGCCGGAACACCACGCGTCAAGGGCAACGATGCGCGCGCGATGCGGCACAGCACAACAGCATGCGTGGGTACCGCATTCCGCACAAGGTATCACCCCGCAACCGAGAAACACGACCACCACGTGTTGACCAAACAAAATACCCACAGCAGTAGTATTCTTGAAGCAATAGAGGAGAAATCTCATTCTGCATGGCGGGTGCAGTCAACTCCTGTGGTTTTGCCATGCCCTTGTCAAGATGTCCCTCTACTTCGGTATGTTGTAATTCGTAGTAACACTAACATATTGTATGCGTATCACTACCATATTGTATGTCTTCTCTCGAAATCCGCCATGAACTCCGACGTGTGGTTGTGCGTACTCGACCAATACTTCGTGCAGAGAACAACAGGTTACACCTGTAACCGATTAATACACATGGGAGAACAATACGTCGACTATTCAGCAGTAAAATTGTCTATCAATTGAACGCCTACCGGGATCAACAATAGGTGCCAATAATACTGAAAAGCCAATGCATACCAGGTATTGGTGAACTAATATGCCTGATGATGGCTTTTGTCCAAAACATGGTTTCTACAAAACTGGGTGAAAATCCAAACTTGCCGCAATCGTCTTCTTCCCTGGCATGGTCGTCCTCCATGCCCTCCCCGCTGCTGTCCCCCCTCGTGCCCACCCACTCCCAAGTAAAGTCTTCCGACACCCATCGCCACCGCCTAGAGCTCCCTCGTCATCGCAGCAGAACGTATACGTGCTCCTTGTCACCAAGTATTTATCACCATATGTACTGCTCTCTAACTGCACCTCCTTCCAAACCCCATGAACGGTCCCGCGGCTGCGGTCATTTCCTCTGCGGGGTCACTAACCGCGGTCGTGCGAGGTCGCTTCGCAACCCCCAAGCTGTCTCTGCCGCTTGTACCCGCCGTCGAAGTCGATCCCGAGACATGCTGGTCACGCAGCTCCTGCTTGACCGCACGGTGCACGCCGGATGATGGCTTAGGCCGTTTTGAACCACCCTTTGTTTTGACGTTCACCATGCCGGCCTTAGCGTGCCGCTGGCAAAACTCCCTCGTTTGGGACCCCTCGACGCCGTACGAGGGCGTTCGTAAACAGCCGAAGTGGCCGCACGTGTTCCTGCCGAGGTCGACCATCCCGTCCTCGGCGTGCCGGCTGCAGAACTCAGCCTTCTTGCTACCGGGGACGCCGAAATTAGCTCGCGTAGTACAACCCACGTGGTCGCACGTCTTGGCCCGGACGTGAATCATACCGACCTGTGTGGTACGAAGTAGGATTTTTTCAGGGGTTGTTCGAACCTTGTCCCCGCTTTCTGGTGTGATGGCGTTCAGACGCGGCGTACTTAGCTATTTTCCGAGATGGCGTGTGGGTTTGCATGAAATTGGCCGTGTGGCAGCCCCACGAGTTCAGAGAAGATATATCTAACCGGGCAAGTGGCAAAGGTCAAGCGGGCATGCGTTGAAAAGCAGTTCGGTTGCAGAGATCGAAGCAGAGGTTGAGTTCAGCATGTGTGTGCGTGGATGGATTGAACAGTAACAGTGTTCAGAGCTGCACGGCTGAAAAAAAAAAGGAAGTAGGAAAAAACTTCAACGGGAAAGCAGCCCCGTGTGGAAACCCCCGTGATCAGGCGGTTCGTTCGGCAACACGGTTCACTCGGCAACAGACCTCCGCACCTAGCACCGGCTCTAGAGGACGAACGAGAGGCTACACTGCCCAGTTTTCAACAGAGGTATGTAAACAAGATGCCAGGGCACATCAGGATGTTTTATACGTCCAGTTACGGACGGCAGGGTGAACATTTTGGACTTTACAATAGCTGGAGCGTACCGCCATGCAGCAGCTCCAAGATCAGGGAGCGAGCTTCATACGCGAACCGACCTCTGCGCGAGGTAGCTGTTTTGCAGCCTAATTATGCTGCCGCCATAGACGTATGTTGTATTGCCGCCTATTGCAAAAGGTTGAGGCGATTATGTGTGGCAGGGGATAATCATGGTGTGTTCAAAATTCAAATTTCAGGATAGCCCACGCCTTGGGTCCGAACGCACCCTCTTGCATGTTGCGCATGTACATCCACTGGATACACCATTCCCACCCCAAGATAAGACGGAAATGCCCGATACAAAAATGCCAGCTCAGGACAAGACTGTCACAACAAGTTTTAGGTAACTTGGGCTTCAAGAGGGCAAGTACGACTGTCTTCAAGGTGAAATTGTTCTCGGTGCTTTGCCAATATACGAGCCGAAAATGACCCGGGGCGCTCAGCTACATGCACTCCAGACCGTGCATGAAGAGCAAAAAGCCGCAGCATCACAGAGTCAGGAATATAAACTACGAAGTTAAAGATGTTCCAGTCCGTCACGTTCTCGGGTGCATAAGCATGCCCGTACAGAGGATGAGATCTACTGCATGGCTGTCAAGAGGCAACCAAGAGCCCACACCACGAATAGGCGTGCGCCTGCGTAAGCTGTACGTGCAACGTAACATTTCGTCATTTTTGTGGTATACCCTGGTCAGGTATTTAAAGCATGGAAAAACGGCCGGCATTGGTCGAGCTGCTGCCAGATGAACCGTCGGAGACGTAGGCGGGGCCCGGTGAACAGCCCCGCAGCTCAACCGGGTACGCCGCCGGCATTGCCTCGGAACCAGCCTGGGAGCCCTGCTACACCCGGAAGCGGGGGTATGCAGCCATTACTAACCCTTCGCCAGCTCACGGGAGGCACGCTAACCCCGCGTCAACCAATGGTCAACAACACAGGAGGAGACATCGCAAGTGATCGTCCATGGAGCGGGAGCAGGAGAGGTGCGCACCCCCATTGCCGCCAAAAGCGCGACGCGAGAGATTCCGGCACACGCGTCCGTCGGACGGGAGGAAAGACCCGGTCGGGCAAGAAACGCAGGAGCAGGACCTCTGTTAGGGATACGGGTGGCCTACCCGCTCTTGAGAGCAAGCTCGCGGAGGGGGACTACTACAAGCAACAGAGCTAGGGGAGGAGGGAGGCAAAGGCCCGAAAAGATCGCGCGATTGCCGAAGACGAACGGCGGAAATCAGAGGCCGGGGGGAATCACCGCGTTGATTCTCGGCGTAGGAGTCACGGCGGGAACCCAAGACAAGCCGGTCATCAGCCAAGCAAGGGTAATGCGGGTAGGAGACTTTCTACCCCAGCGGTGCTATCTGTAGGCCAACCAACAGGCAAGAAGCGCAAAAAAGGCGTGCGAGCGCTTGGAATGCGGATGGGTTACACACAACCCTGGCACCGAGTGTATGCCCCGGGAGTGTGGTGCACTCGTAAAACGAGAGGCTATGTTCAGCATGCCATAGGTCTCCAAAAGACAGAAGTTTCACGCACCTCCGCCCGGACCAATTAGGGCGAGCAGCAGTTTTCGTGGCCGCGTGGACACAAAAGAGAAACCCCTGCCTCTAGCTCTTGTACGAGACTTTAGGTCCAGCCAGGACTGCATCCGACAACGGCCAGACTGCTTCCTACCTTTTTTTGCCGAGGAGGAAGGCAGAGTTTCGCCAATGCGGCAAATTATGGGTACCGGAAATCGGACAAAAGCCGCGTACGGTGGTATCCCATGGATGCTGCAGGTGATCATGTCGCGGTGTGGGGTGCAGCAGTGAGCGATGGTGATTGGTGGTGCGGCCGTTGCTATCAGAACCGGTAGCATCAAGAGCAGCCAGAGCACCCAGCAACACTGCATGTGGATCGGGGGGGCGAGGCGCCGACGCCTCCAGCACCGTTTGACACGGTGGGCGCGATGGTGGATGAAGTCCTCGGTCGAGGTGAGATCCTTTACTAGCAGGACGTCGACAGTTGGCTAGCTTCTGAAAGCGTGAAGGTTGGTATGGAGGAGTCACAAGGGAGATACACAAGAAAACTCGTCCTGGACTTGTTTACCAGCATAGCCGCGGCGACCGGGAGCAACTCACGATTAGTCAAGAGTCGATGGAGCAAAGAGAGACGCGCGCGAGCGGGAAGTCTGCCTCTTCCCAAACTTGCTTCGGGACGAGCATCTCGTTGATTTAATGCTGCGTGATCACCGTAACGCACCCGCACAGCCACTAAACAACCCGACAGTGGATAAGGAGGGGTCTCTCGAGTCGATCCTGAAGCAAGTCCAGAAGGACATGGAGGACGCAGACGCAAGGATAGACGTCGTGCGGGCAGCTGGCAGAATTGTTCGAGCCGACGTGGAGAGTGAGACTGCCCGTAAGAACACCCCCGGGACACGCGAGAAGCATCGCTACGCCGATGAGTCGGGCATGAAAGTGAAGACCCCCAGAGAGAATCTACCATCTGCGTTTCCTCCGGCCTTGGTTGGATGATACTAAAGCATGACGGAGATGCCCCTGGATCGCGAGATCACCGCATCAGAGACCCAAGATCCTGGAAAGCCCTGGGTGTGGCAGATCGCAGGGCGAGACGGACGGCACCCTACCACCTCGGGAGGCGGGGAGGGCGAGGACGGTGATGGAGAAAAGAGGAACGAGGTCAGTCAAGGAACAGTGACGATGTTGTTAGGGCCACGAACGGAGGAACAGGCCAAGCATATCGACAGTCTTAACCGCGACAGGCGATCTACGCATCGTAGGCTTCTAGTGATGTGTGTGGTAGTGGTGAAGGCCATTTTGCGTGGTTCGCACATGGCTTCGCACGACATCAAACGTACTCAGTGGGCAAAGTCTAAGGGTACGTGTCGGGAGGTGATCAACTTCGTTGCGGAGCACGGTTTGTGGGCGACGACGTCACAAACTCAGCACCGAGAAGATTTCCACGCGAGGTTTGTAAAGGACAAGGACCTTCTGAGCGAGGACGCCTAGTGCGCCGCCATTCCCCTGGACAACTGTGATTTTGACCCGAGGGTCGGAGTTGGCCAAGGGGAGGGGCCTCATCTTCCCTTCATCGCTGCGGCGGCCTTGACGGTAGGGTCCGACATAGGTCGAATGGACGACTGGTCGTTGGAAAGGAGCCTGGGATCTCTTACGGTGAAGAACGTCATGATGATGGGGCCGGAGCCGGACCGGGAGGAGCAAGCACGGCGGTATAACGAGTTTTTGGCGGAACTCTTCCGCGGCGTAGTCGCTGAGGCGCGGAACAACTCCGACAGGTCTGGGCCAGACACATGCGTCGAGTCTGAACTCCGCATGGCAAGACACTATTTTCTTATTTTCTTCCTGCGATTCCGGTTTTTCCATGACCTAGCTTTTCCATTGAACGTATACTACTACCCAATGGCATGTGGCGTTCGTCGACTCTGAGTCGCGCCCCTCGTATTATTCATTGAACGCGCAGGCCATCACGCCCGAGGGCAAATCGCCGCAGCAACTGCGATACGCGTTCATCCAGAAGGGTTAGAGCTTCAGCGATATGAAGGCAGCCATCCAGCGCATACTTGGTATCTGGCGTGGGACCCCAGCCGGATGGTGCACCATTCACACTCGGTGGGGACGAGGAGACATACAAACACATGTACCATGGCACCAAAGCCGCGCGAGTACTGACAAGTCCGTCGCCACCCGGCGATTGGCATTTGCTGTTGCATATGGCCAAGGCGATGCTTAGGCGGTACACTGGGGTGCTGCCGTGGAGTTCGTGGCGAAGGATTTGGACACAGACGGGTCGAAGTCGGGGGAGGGGAGCAACTACCGCCGGGCACACCATCACATCACGGCGTTTTGGGCGACGTTTATGGCTCTGTGTCGAGAGGAATACTTGAAGAGGTTTCCGACGCCAGGTGACTGGCCAGTGGAAGATGGCGAGGTGGTCAAAGGGGTGATTCAGTAGACAGAGACACGGGCGGTGGCTCACAAGACTTTCGCAGTGTGGAAGCTGTTCTTCCTCCACGACTACCCTGCGTACGGGTAACTTCAGGCTGAGGCTTGATGCCCTTCGCCGTATCGCCCCCATCTTCTACATCACCGGCAAAGACACGTACGAACCAATTATTCGTGGTAGATTACCTGGCGGAGGTGTCGCGTTATTCGGCTGCGGATATGAGGGTCGTATCCGACCTATTCTCCGTCTCACTCAGCCCTGATACGTTTGCGCGAATCGGCTTGAACGAGAGGCAGGAGGTGGCCAATCGTGTCTACAAGACGTTGACGAAAGGATCCTTTCGAGCACGATAGAAAGGCTGGCATTTTATCGAGAAACCACGCACGGAAAGGGACCGATGCAGAGAGTTGTCAGTGGAAGGTACGCCAGCAGTCAGGGCGGCGACCGACTGCTTGAGAGAGAGCCCGGCATTTAAGGCGACGGTGGCAAATAAAAGGTCGCGGCGTTGGACTGGAGAGTGTTTCCGCCGGTCAAGTGGCAAGAGATTCTCGATGCGCCAGCTAAGGCTAACGCGACAATGCGAGAGTGTATCCTGCACTACGTCTTCAAGAAGAAAAATACTAAAAGGCTCGACCAAGAAGAAGATATTCTCCATCCCGGCTAGGAACAGCACCAACAAGGCCACAAAGAGCCAAGGGAGGTCGTCGGCACTGAAGGATTCCGTAGGCAACGCCTACCCGGGGGGGGAGAGTTCAAGGCATTCATGCTGAACATGTTTGATGCGGCTATTGAAGGAGGGGGTGTGGTGACACAAGACCAGATGCTGGAAATGGTGGGGTCCATATGGGCGGCCACGCCGTACAGTATGGTCAACGCGACGGGAGGCTGAGGGTTGGCGCCGTCAAGTAGGAAGCCTACACAGTGGATGGAATTTGGCAAATCTTGGTTCCCTAAATAGATATTGGGATAGTCTACTGCTGTAAGCCTTTAGCCTTGGGTGGATGTAAAGCCCGTAGTGCTGCTCTTCTGTGTAAACCGATCTTGTTTTTCCTCCTCTATTTTTGTCCCTTATTCAGGTGCAGCACTGTGTTGGTCTGCAGGTGTTGAGTGCAGCAGCAGAGAGACGAACCCATGACAAGTTTCCTCAACCGTCATGTGTTCTCGACGACATCCGCAGAGGCAATCGAGCATCCATAAGAGACAAGAACCTCAAACCTAGCGCAAAACCTTGGTAGTGTAGAGTCGCATTGCTCTGCGTTTGATTGGTTGTTTGGGTCCCAACCAGAACTACATGTAGATAGCCAAGCAGAGCTTTCTTTCGTACATCACCTGAGCGTGGCGGGCGCAGAACTCTGCCTTCTTGATGTGGTCGTCTTTTCCGTAACTCGCTCGCGTGGTGCAATCCGGGTGACCGCACGTGTTCGACCGGATGTTAATCATCCCGTCTTTCATGTGTCGAACGCAGAACTCCGCTTTCCCCCCCGCTACGCCAAACATCGGTTGCGTCCTACAGCCCGGTTGATTGCACCTCGTGCTCGTAACATCAACCATACCGTCCCGGGCGTGCACCGAACAGAATTCCCCCTTCTTGGACCCGTCGACGCCGTACGTAGCACGGATGGTGCAGCCCGAGTAGGAGCACCGTTTACGGGACAAGTTCACCATCCCGTCCGTCTTGTGTCGCGAACAGAACTCTGGCTTCTTGGTGGGATCCATGCCGTAGGTCGCTCCCGAGGTGCAACCTGGGTCCTCGCAACTCTTGTTTCTGTTGATTGTCCCGCTCCGGGTGTTGACCATCCCCTCCCGAGCGTGCTTGGTACAGAATTCCGCCTTGCTAGCGTCGCTTGACGCGCCGAAGTACGCTTGCGCGTTGCAACCTGGTTCTTGGCACCATCTCCGGTAGCTGACGAGGTCGACCATCCCTTCCTCCGCGTGCTGGCTGCAGAGCTCCGGCTTGCTACTGCCTTTCCCCGCGAAAGACGGGACCATGGTGCAACTTGGGTGGCTGCACCTCTTCTTGCTATAAACGTTTATCATCCCGTTCGCCGCGTGGCGGGCGCAATACTTGGCGGTCTTCGACCCTTCCAAACCGTAGGCGTAGCTCGCGTCGGTGCTGCAGCCGTCCTGACTGCATTTTCGTTTTACCATCCCGCTGCCCGCGCAACCTCACCCCGCTCGGCGAAACTCCGGTCGCTTCCTATGCTACTACCCTTTCAACCTACTTTGACAAAGGTAGACTACTACAGCACGAGGAGGAAAGGAGGGAATGGAGTGAGGTGAAGGGTGCGTGTGTCGTGTGGTAGCAACAGCGGGGGCCTGTGGAGTGGATGGGATATACAGATTTTATCTGTCTCCTACACAGGTAGGTATCCTAGGTACACACATGCGTGCAATCTCGTGCGCCGGGCCCCGTACAGTTCGGACGGACCTCGTCGCGTGTTGCTTCCCCACAGCTTGTTTTTCCCGCTGAGGCTACTGCTGTATTGTATTGAACGACACGAATGATGTAGCGATGAACCACGCTAGATTTCGACTGGCCCATCGACAGATACCGGGCATACACGTACGACGCACGTATTGCGCCGCAAAAGGCAGAGTTCTGTAGATAGATGTTCAACCCAAACGGGGTCATTATTGAGGTATTTGACGTTCCAGTTTCAGGGGACTGGCTGACTGGGGCTTCGAGAAGGGAAGGAATTACACCAATGTGCTGGTACACCGACGGACTGGTAGGGTATTTGTGTGCTTCACGATCAAAAACAATCCGCGCGTTTTATAGCACAAACGGATCCTGTTGTATGCATAGTGCCGCGTGGGAGAGTCGGGCGCCGACTTGTAGCAAGCATTTGGGTCTGTGGGAGAGTGACAAGAGATCGAGCATTGGATCGCACATTGTTTGGGGTGGAGCGAAAAGAATATTGCGCCGCGCAGGGAAACTAGGGAAGCGATAAACAAACATTTCAAAGGGGTGTTGCCGACAACGCGGCCCAGAGGCTTTTTTTTTAGGGGAGAGATGAAGTACATACATGGTTTTATAACCACACCTCCAACATCTATTACTGCCTTATCTCCATGTGCTCTCACCACCACAAGCCCCCCCCAAGTTCAAGCAGACCACGATAGGTCTAGCTTCACAGCAATAAATAACGTGGAGAGTTTTGATTTAAGCATACCCTAACTTCCTCTGCCTCTCTTCTGATGCAATTGATGATGAGCGCACAGAGAACACTTGCGAATACTACAATAGAGGGAGAGAGCAATGCAACAACTCCTTCACGAAAAGGCGTGCCTCGTTGTCGTTCGTAGGCCACTCCTGCTGTGCCACTTTTCAGTTGTTCATTGTAAGCCTCCACACCATAGGAGAGGACTTCGATTTTAGTCCATACCATACAGCAGCTGTCAGCCACCTTTGTGACACTGCCGGGCTGGGTTGTGCCGCAGGAGGTGTGTCCAGCACGTAACATTCGTACTCCACAGCTGAGTGCTTGCAAAAAAAAAGGAACCGGTGCACCGTACATGGTACATACGGCGAGTGAACTGAAAGTGTCCAAACGAGGAGCACTGGTATCCTCCCAAGCACACGGGTATGTCACGATGCGACACCGCCGAACCAATCACGTTGATTGTATACTTCTATGCATATCTCCTCACTCAACACTCGGCAAAACCAAGCGCGTGCGGCAGCACCAGCACCAGCACCACCACCAAACCCACAGCCACGACAAACTTAATGCTTATAACAAAAAATACATAACACAAACCCCACCTACCAGATGTGTGAACTTCGGACTGCTGTACCACCACACACACAAGCGAAAGATCGTTGAGCCTGTAGAGCAAAACCTGAGAAAACAAAACAATTTCACAGTTACCTAAACCTATTTACTCACTTCGTTTCTCTACATACCTCCCGTCTCATATTCCTAATTACGGAGTTTCCGCACAACACGTCTACCCGTACTCGAAATCAGCTCCAAAATACAAACTCCTGCTACATTTCCTGCAGTCCTGCGGACGAAATCGTCGGTAGCGCCTCAGACAGCTTATGCTCGGAGAACAACGTGCGGTGGGAGTCGTCGGAAGTCATTCGGGCGGGCAACATTAGTCTCCATCCCATGGTCGTCACACAGCAGTGCTCACCATTTCCACAATATCAACCGGTCCGTATCGCGCAGTTGTACCCAGCCAAACGCCTAGCATGTCACCGAACTATGGGTACCGCTGTAGGTGCAGTCGCTTCCGACAGAAAGAGAGGCGCGTGCCTTTACGCAGGAACATGAGCAACTCAATCAAGTGCATCGCAACTCAAATGGAACGAATTACTCCGCTAATCAAGCGACGCACCCGAAGTTTCGTCACACGGCAGAACAAAGCAAAATATCTCCACAGATCAACACAGGAAAACGTGGCAGAACATTTGTACATGATTAATTTGACTAGAGTACACTCGAGGAACAAGCTCGACAACCCTAAGCCAAGAACAACATTCCAAATTCCCCTGTGTGTAGACTGCTGTCGATCTCATGCCTGTATGGATCCAGTAGAGAACTACAGGGGCGCGAACGCCTTACCGGTGGCAGACAAAATACTTTTGCACCACGGATAAAAACAGCCGCCGCCGCCTAAACCCCCCACCATCATCGTCCCGCCCTCACCGGAATCACATCTTCATCCCGCGCCGGCGCCACGGAACCTGGCACAGGCCGCCCGAACTGCGCTGCATGCCCTGCGCTACGCGAAACCTCGGGGGGCGCATTATAATCCAACATCGTCAGCAACCCTCTTCTTCATCCTTAGCCCCATGAACAGCCAAGCCGCAGCGGCTGTCTCCTCCCTCTCCTCCGCCGGAGCTCGTTCGTCGGCGAACCGATCCGTACCGCCACTGCTGCTGCTGCTGCCCCTATTACCCGTTCCTGTCGAAGTTGGTCCTGAGGAGACGCTCTGGCCACCACCAAAAAGTTCGTGCATCATTCCCCTCTGTCCCTCGCTGGGCGGCCCTTGCTCGGACACAGAAATAATTTCGCGGCCGTGCTTCTTGGTCCTGAAGTCCACCATACCGTCCTTCGCGTGTCGCGAACAGAATTCTGCCTTCCTGCAGCCATCGAAGCCGAAGTGCGCCCGCGTGGCGCAGCCCTGGTAGGTGCACCGACCTCTCTTGCTCCAGACGTCCACCATCCCATCCTTCGCGTGTCGCGAACAGAATTCTGCTTTCCTCGATCCTTCTGCGCCGAAGCTCGCCCGCGTGGTGCAACGCGGGTGCCCACACCTGGAATGCGAAATCGAGAGCGGACCCCGGACAAACAAAATTTAAGATACTGTGTGTAGACTGCTGTGGATCTCATGCCTGTATGGATACATACGTTTAACGTACGGGTGTTGGAAACGTCGGCGTTTGGCGAGATTCGAGAAAGACGAAAACTACAGTAACTCTGTGAGACCAGGGGAAGTACACAACAATTTCAGGGTCGAGCAGAGAGGGCGGCAGTGCACCACCCAAAGGCCGAGTTTCAAGACGTACAATAGTGGCTCCCGTTCAACAACAGGTTTCACATTCAGGCCCCCGAGAGGTACTTCAAGTTGGCTAGAGCAACAAGAAGAGAACATTTATTTGCACACACACACACACATGTGAGGCTTTCCACGACGACGGTCTCTCCATAGTTCCTGCGGGACCGTCGTGTCAAGGGGGCAAGGTCTTGCAACAATGTGCACCGAACTAGGCGAAGCCGTCGTTCATCTAGATACCGTTTGGGTGTTGCCGCGAACAGCTGGGCGCTTCCAGCGAACAGCTGGGCGCGGTGGGGTGGGCTGGTGCAAAGGGCCGCCGGATATGTGAATTCGAGGACTAGCCAAGCCCGCAAGAGGCGCGGCTGCGGAGACGACGATGGGCTTTGAGAGCCGTAGCTCCTATTCTTGCGCATGAAAGACATGTACTGGTACGCTCCTTGCTGTCGGGTAACAACCTAAAACAGACGTATTCTTGAACCACACGAGTGCATAAGAAACACGAAGGGGGTGGCTAGCTGGACCTCACCTCTTGTTACTGACGTTCACCATCCCTTCCGCCGCGTGCGAGGCACAGAACTCGGCCCTTTTTGTGCCCTCAGCTCCGTAGGATGGGTGCTTCTCGCAGCCAGGGTGGCCGCACCTCTTGCTTCGGACGTCCACCATCCCCATCTTAGCATGCCGGCCGCAGAATTCCCGTTCTTTTGTGCCCTTGACGCCGTACGACGAGTGCTTCCCGCATCCGGGGTGCCCACATCTCCATGTCACCATCGTGCGCGCCAGCCAAACTCGGCTTGTGTGTTCGAAATACCTGCAAGAGCTTCACTCCCAGCTACAGGTACCCCGCGCGATCTGGAACATGCACCGCGCCTGGTTTGCGTCAAATGCTCTAGGCGTGGTGAGCTATACGATGGGCATCGGCATATTTTCGTGAGTCTGTCTCCTGTCTCTTGCTCTCGCTTCCTGCAGCAGCTGCCATTTTTGCGCGGGAATTCTGGAATTATTACGTATGACAGAGGTATCCCGCTTGTTTCCATTGGAACTCCCGGAACCTCTGTTTTTTAGCGCGCGGTTCGGCCGCCCGCGCGGCTCTCCCAGCAAGGACGTGCCTTCTCGACCCCCCTTGACGCACGCGGTGAAGGTCAGTCAGCGGATTGCTATTGATTTTAGACGATCTTGTGGTTGTGTGCTTCCTTCAACCCCATAGTCGTCTGCTCTCGGGCACAACAAACGAGCATGATTGCGCCGAACCTACGTTCAACTTACCCTCCCGGGTGATGATGTATTATAAGTCACACAGCAGCAGCAGAGACATCATGTGTGACTGCTGCAGTTGTTAGTGCCACAGTGCTGCAGACATCAGGCGGCACCTGCAAGACCCTCAAACGTGAACGGTAGATCTCTCCATGTGGGGTGGCTGCCGCCGATGTCCACACTTGATAACGAGGTGCTTCATCGGCCGCACACGACGGAAATACGCAACAACACTGCATCGATGTCCGAAGCAGCAGCAGCTCCAGCAGCAAAAGGTTGCCGTGTAACATCCATTGCGGTGTACATCTGTACAACAGCCTGGTGACGAATAGAGCAGTTTTTTTCGGCCGTCACCACCTTACACAGCGACAGCATCACTAAATAACCCAACTTTTTTTTCCCCATCCCCTCCTACACGTCGCGTTTGTATGATACACGTCTTACGTTCAAATAAAGGAGTATAACGACAGAACCAATCTACGCGAAAGCGCCTGCCTGTATCTACGAGAGGGCACCATGGGCGTATGCTCGTCCAAGAGTGATGCCGCCGGAGCCTCTGCGGGAGGACCCACGGGGGACTACGGTGGCGGCACCAACAATAAGGGAGGGGGTTGCACCGACTTGAGCCCCGCCTCGTCCAAGGGCGCGGGCGGAGACCTTCGGTACAACATGCTCAAGGCTAGCAAGGGGGACCGCTTTCACGAGACCTATGAGGTAATTGTATGTATGAACAGCAGGATGAGGTCGCTTTCCCCCCCATGGCAAAGCATGTTGTTCTGCTACCGCTACTGCTGTGTCGGTCTTCATGTAGAACGGGTGCTCCCGGTAGTGAGTCGGTATGTAGCTACATATCATAGCTGTCCTGACACCAACCTGTGAATAGAACATTGGAACATTTTGAATCCCGTGTGCAGTCAGTTTGTCACCCGCAGGCGAACTCGCCGTGCTTGTTGAGTAGTGGGCAATTCTAGTTGGGATGTGTTGTACTTCGTAGGTGACATGACGTAAGATACCACACCCCCTTGAACCGATTTTCAAAGCCCGATTACCTCACGGCGACAAAGAGGATGCTACTGTCAAATGCGTTTTCGGAAGCTCTCCACGATGTATGTACACGGTTTACTCCGCCATATTCGGCGTCGTCACTGTTCTCGCTGCAGCGTACTCGAGCCTTGGAAATCAGTCCAAAGGGGGTGTGGTATCTCATGCAACCTATGTTATGTATACATGCGCATACATGGGGTACAGCAGCACTTCGTGCACACCTCTTCCGCGGTGTTAAACCTGTAGATTCGATGTTGCGGGATGTTGCTTCAAGAGGCCACGTCTATTGAAGGGGATGGCACGTGGTTTTTCACGTACGGTAAGTTCGGTCATGTACAAGTAGAGCGTGCAAAACAACATATGTTCCTGCTATGGGCGTTGGCCAGTTTTCACCACGCCGGTCGCATGCATATATATATGTAGGTTTTCGTTCTGTTCTCAAAATCCATTCCGTGACGACATCCGTGGAGTGTTTCATCGGAGTGTATCACAGCTGGAAAGGGTGCCCTCACAGCAGCAGTAGCAGTAGCAGCAGCAGCAGCAGCAGCAACAGCAGCAGCAGCAACGGCGGAAGTCACCTCGGGTCAAGGCAAAAAGCAACCCTGCTTGCAGGAAAAATGGTGTAGAAACGTCTGAGCACTGGTGGAAGTGTTGCGGCGGGAGTCGTACATCTATCTGTGCCCGCGCCTCTTCTTCTTCCTCGCCCCCCTGCTCCTCCCTCTTGCGCGCAGTGACCTATCCATCCCCCCATGTGTTGAATCTGTATACGTTTTTGAAACTCGGCGGCGGCGGGGGCGGTGGCGGCGTTAATTGGCCCTCTTTCTTTGCGCTGCTTACATCAATAGCACTCCCTTTTCTTCTGATGCTCCGCCAGGTTCAACCGGGTGAGCTGGGCACGGCCGCCATGGGCTGCGTCGTGCGAGCGGGGCTCAAGAAGCGCACGGGAGAAATGTGAGTGGGGGGAGAGGTTCGTGTCGTGCAGCCGCGTGCACTGCCAAGGACGCAACGCAACTATGTTGGAACGCAAGCTGAGCGTTTTGCCAAACCACATGACACCAGTAGTCGACGCCTGGCTCTTGGGGTGCACATGGATGGGCCGCGGGCCTTCCGGGTGACGGTTTGGGTACAGCAGCGGTAGTGTTGGTGGTGAGACCGCTGGACGAAATATCCAAGTACATCTCGCAGCAAACGTCTCCCCGCGTTCCTCTCTCACTTGACTCCGTCTGCAAACAACGATTACGGTGAGAAAGGGGACCCTATGTCGGCAAGACTCCACCCCCCGTACAGCAGGCACGCCACCTTAAGGGTTACTCTCCAAGAGTCTTCTTATCCCCAAACAAGAAGATCGAAGCGTTGCACCTACAACCCTCGGTTGGATCGGCAAAGTGCCGCTCCGAGTGCAGGGCTCTCGCATGCTTGATCCCAATCCGTCAATCAAGACTTTTTCCTTCGCTCCCTACAACAGAGCTCGATAACAGTAGATCAGGCATTGGGCAATACTCGATAACACGGGGGCAGTCTACTAGTAATAGCGGAACCATAAAACGCGAACACGCTTTCGGGGTCACAGGGTTGTGTGTTTTCTCCATCCCACCGAGACCGTTGTCGGTGATGACTATAATACTGTGCTTCTTGTACGCACTTGCTACAGCACGACGACGACGCGGAAGATGAGGAGGAACAGGCTAGGCTATTAGCGTACGAATTCTTCTGGAATGAACTACAGATGTAACAAATACACAAGAACAGCCATTCACTTTTCACACAGCAGCGTGACGTTCTTGACTGCGGTTTCAATATCTGATGGTACTGTGCACGGCACCCCCCCCCCTCCCCCCCCCCCGGAAAAAAAACT
>FN649752.1:2292468-2325286 GCA_000310025.1 Ectocarpus siliculosus
CCAAAAAGGGGGGGGGGGGGGGGGGGGGGGGTCCACCCGGCTTAAAAAGTGGGGAAAATCCACCCAAAAATTGGGGTTTTTTGGGGGCCGCCCCCCCCCCCCCCCCCCCCATTTCGCTGCATCGTAGTACACCACCACCGTGCTGCTGTGCGAGAATGGCTTCGTTTATGCTGTCTATTGCCATGTCCGTCGCAGCGTAGGACATAAAGCGTAAGGTACTGACGACGGGAATCGACCGGCCAAGTGTTTGACCAGTACGGACAGATGAAGTACTGGGCAGAGAGATCGGAACGGTTTTTAACGTAAAGGCAACAACAACAACAACAACAACAACAACAGCAACAATAGCAACAGCAACAACAGCAACAACCACAACAACAACAGCAGCAACAACAACAACTGTAGGTCACCTGCACGATGCGGCACCGCTTGAACTCCTCGGGGGAGCGGACGTCGAGGACGAGGTAGGGGCGGTCGTAGCTCGGCTTGGCGTCGGGCTCGTACTCCACCACCTTGGGGCCGTGGTGGTCGGGGTCGATGTGGTCTCGGAAGTCCTGGACGCCCTCTTGTTGGTCCTGCTTCGTTTCATCATTGGTTGGTGTTGGTCATATCGCTTTTCGTTGTTGGTGGTGATATTTTCGTGTGTTGTTCTTGGTGTTGATGGCGATTTTCGTTGAAAAAGCGCAAAAACAGTAACAAAAACATTCCATGACGCAGGAGGTCAACACGATTGTCAACTGGCCATAAAAATCTCCAATATCGATTGTTTTGACGACAGAGGGCGGCACGAGCTACCATATACCCGGTCGGGAAGACAACGGCAAGAACTGAAGTAACGGCTCAACACCGCTCGGACGACAAAAACAAAAACATCTGCATCCGGCGAGGACACTGTCGCGGCACTTTCAGCGGTGGTACATTCATGGTACTGCCGTATTCCACACTCCTATCGGCTATTGGACCATCGATTGCCCAAGCGCGAGCGATGTCGTCCCCTCCTCTACAGTACTCTCCGGGCCGGGGCCAGAGGACTTCAACATGTGCGCGCATAACGGGTACCCGCCTGGGAACATCGCGATGGAACACGCGCATGCTCTCGTTTCTCTGTCTCTTCGCTCTCTTGCTCGCTCTCCATACAGTCTCTGCACCTGTCTGCCTGCATGTTGTACATACATTTGATCTCTCATCCCACTTATCGATGTACCATTCTGTCTCGTGCCTCTCTCCCCCTCCCCTCCGCGCTACACCACACCACCCACTTGCTCGTACTCGCTCAAGAGCTCGTTCAGCTGGGACGGCGTGAGCCTGAAGTACGGTTCCTCCCGCCGCCTTAGGTGCTGCCGTGTGGTGACGAAGGTAACCTTGTCTACGGTCATGCCCGTCTGCACCTGACGGTGTACCGCCGCCGCGACACACACACAACAACAACGCAGCAAAAAACAGAAGGGATAAGATAAGTACAAGGTTAACAACAGCAGTATGAATGCTCAATTATAGTACACTTGCGACGATATTTCGTCTGATGGCCGCGGCGGGTTTACGTACACCATCGTGGAAGTAAACCACAGCAGTCAGTAACACTTTACTCATGCTGTGACGGTACTAGTCTAATGCTGCTGCACAACCTGAGCTACACTCTGGTGGGGACGGTTTTGGGGTGGCCTCGACTGTGGAGTCGGGGGCACCTTGTTGATCGAAATGAATTGATTGTTTTTCGCGTTAGTACTTCTCAGCGAGGGTGTCTCAAACGAGTGCCAGTGTGCCGGTGTCGCATCATGTGAGTGTTGACGCTGCGTACACTCGCCTACCACGATCAAACATCCAATTGCGCCGCATATTTTGGCCGGAGTGTTCGGGGATTTGGGGTTGCCCGCGACCCACACACGACTCTCGCGCGAACCCGAAAAGCGGCAGGATTAAGCACAGGGCGTATGTTGATCTGTGCCTGGCAAAATCAGCACCTATCAAGTCTTGATAAGGACTAACGGCAACCACTATACCTCTACTACACCAGTAGAGTACTCTGCCCTCTCGCCACCCACACTCCCTTTTATAGGGGTACTTGCCTTGCTTTTGACGCCAGCGTATCGCGGATTCCGGGGGACGCGTTTGTCAAGAGCGTTCGCTCTTACACTCCCCCGGTTGGATCCCATCCTGAGACTCATCCTTGACCACCACCCTATCCTTTCCCGCCCGTGGGCCTGCTGCTGCTGCCGCTGCTGCTGCTGCTGTGCTTCCCCCGACCGTTGCAAAAAAAAATCAGCTGTTAGTTGCTGCAGGGCCTTTCCCTTTCGTGTATCAAGCAGCTGCGCGCTGAAGAACTCCCTCTCCTGTTTAGCGATGGCGTAACCACTCTACTGGTGCTGGCGCTGGTGCACTGCTGTGTCCTATCTCCCTTTGTCTGGCGAGAGAGAGATCCTTTGTGTGTGACGGTGCTGGCTGTCTGGGTTGACATGATTTTTTTTTTTATCCGAAACCGTCAACCGAATTTTCAAAACGAAATTCAAAATTGTGTTCGAAATCCTACACGTGTAGATCCTTGTAGAAAACTACCACCGAACCGCCACCACCTGCTGCGTGTCTTCATGAGCCTGTGTCAACCGGGTGCCACCCTTGTATGATGCGGAAGGAGATGTAAACACACCGACAGATGATATGCAACATCGCTACTCAGTACTGTATTGGGGACTGCACTGATGATCAAGCATTTTTTTTATTTCCGAACATTTTGGATACGATGATGATTGAGCCGCACGCGGCGTATCACACCACATCTACATATCTTCTGAACACACACAGCGCAGTATTTAGAAGTCTTCCAGCCTCCTTGCCTCCCTTTTGTTGCCCTCCTCCCTCTCTCGCCCTCTCTCTCCTCTTTCCCCCCGCGCCCGACGCCCAATTCCTCCAAGGATCTTCCCATCGTGCATACGGCAAACACACACGTACACACCACGGGGGTGTAGACTATTACTGTAACTCAGGAACGGATAAGACTAAATAGTCTCGATAGCAAACCAGACACATGCCGTTGGCCGTGGCGGACAATGCCGTACAGCCGCACACCGACCGCAAACTGCCAGAGCAGCAAGACTCCCCAAACCCAAAGGACCCCAGCGATCCAAACGACCCTGTTTTCGGATCTGTCCCAGCTGCACTACTACCTTGCGACCGGACAACGATGGCGGGTGGTTTGGATTCGATCTCCTACGGCAACGTTGTCGGCGGTAGAGCGCCGCTGCCGGTACCCACCCGCCGCGGCCTGGACTCCTCTCCCGCGCTGTTCCTCTGGGAGAGTAGGACCACCACCGTGGACGTGATGTCCGTTTCGAACACAACGCGGCCGGTTGTGGTTTCGAGGTGAGAACCTGTTCGGCGTGCAGTAGTTTTCTGGGGCAGTCAACGTACGTACGCTCAGACCAACGTTTTACTGGTGTGTAGTCATTGATGATAGGTGTCCGTTGTCTGTCTCTCGTACATGTAAATTATTTGCTAGTTCCGAATGCGGGGTGCGTGTGTGGGAAGGCGACAGCGAGGCTAAAGATATTTACCCGACCGAATGCTTCAAAGCGTTGGCCTTGATTTTTACCGTCAAAGTTTTAGGGCTTTTGTCTCTCGCCATATCCACGATCAATCGATCACATTTCGTTGTTGAAGCCTCTGACTTCCCGTGTTGCAAACTTCGTACCTCTCGTACAACGAGTGATTTGGACCTCACGCCAGTTGGTCGCTGAATTCAGGAGCATCGTGACGCACACACATGTTGTGCGTGTGCCTTGAGGATGCATCAGCACCGGAATAGAAGCAATTGACAGAGCTTCAAACCCCTCCATCTTACTGCTGTAGGACACTCGGGTGCGATGTGAATCGTAATCGTACATCATCGTGAGCTTTCGGGAAGAGAGAACACCTTGGGTGTGGACCAAAAGATAGACTGGTCCCGTTCTTGGCACATCCTGCACACTCCCTACCACCTCAGCAAGAAATCGTTCTATGGCGCGGCGCTCCGTCCATTTCAATACTTCTTTTACTCGGGCAATGGCTGTCACTCTCCGTCATCTCCCTCCCCGCACGATCCAACGTATCCCCCCGCTCTGCCCCGTTTGTCGACCTTGACCGTTTACATTTCGGGGACCTCTTCGTTCCAGTTCGAGAAACAGCGAACGCCGCCGGATACAGGTCGTCCTCCCCTACGGCGTCGGCTCGGGGGCAGCCGGAGGGGCGGCAGGAAACGGCAGGGGGCAAAGGGGCGGCGGCGCAAGCGGCCGCGCGGGAGCGACGGGCACCATGATGAGCCTTCTCGACCCCCCGAACCCCACCGCGCTCGAGGCTCGGCTGAACGAGAACCGTCGGTTGAAGCGCGGCCGGGACCTCCGGCGAGAGCGCCACGCCTTCCTCTCGCGACTCACCCAGGAGCGAGAGGAGCGGGTCCTCCTGGAGGCCTGGGCGGCGTCGACGATCCAGGCGCTCTTCCGGGGGTTCCTGGCCCGGCCCCGCCCGCCGCGGCCCCGCCCGCGGAAGGAGCTCACGCCGGCGGAGTCAAACCGCAGGCTCGTCGCCGACCTGCAGGCGATCCTCGCCCGCGCCGGCCTGCCGACCATCCCCGGGCTCGGGCCCGACGGGAGGAAGACATCGGAGGGTACCGCTTGGGGACAGGGGCGGGGGGCAACAAGCGGCAACGGCGGCGGTGGCGGAACGGCGGGAGCAGGGGGGAGGGGCCTGAAGCGCTCGAGGTCGCGGAGGCAGCGGGCGTTCGAGGACGAGATGAGCACGCGAATCACCAGGGTGGTCAGGGGTTTCCTGGAGCGGAGGCGTTTCGGAAGGCGGTGGGCGGTGTGGGACAGGAAGCGGCGGCGGTCGAGCGCGTCTCGCATACAGAACTGCTGGAGGGCCTACCGCAAGCGCATGGGCTGGCGCGAGCTCGAGTCCGAGGCAAGTTGTCCCTTTCGTAGGGCGACCGTGGAGCCAGAGAGCCACCGTACGGCCGGTAATCCAACCCGATGCTGATGTTCACGTGATTTTTTCGATGAAGCGCTGAGCCTCCTCAAGATTGTCTGACGTGTATAGGGAACACTATTTACGCCACGCGGATCATAGCATTTTTCAAGGTATTTTAGGCGGGGTGCAGTCTTTGTACGTACTGTAGGTTTCAAGACCTTGTCATGCCACTGGCCCGCGACCCGAGAAGCAAGGGAACAGTCATGTCGTGTGGCGGTGGTGATTCAGGTGATGGACCGTGCGGCGGCCAAGATACAGGCGCGCTGGCGCGGCGTGGCCTGCCGCATGGGGCTCGCCCGCAAGGCCACCGACGACGCCCTCGGGAAGAGGAGAATGGTGTCGGCAGTCACCATCCAGGCGGCGGCGAGGAGGCGCGCCGCGATAGTGAGGTGCGGCGCTTGCCAGAACTTTTTGGTACACCGTTGGACAGACCATTGATCAGTCGCAGTCAAATATTTCACCGTTTGACTCCTGTTTGTGTGGTGCCTCTCTCGACCCTCTTCACAATGGTGCGTCCAAAGGAACGTCGGGGTATCATTGGCGGTAACCCACAGACCAACAACGCACAGCGCAGGGGCGGCGTACCAAGGTGTTGATCTCAAGCGAGCGCACGAGCAAACCGTCCATCCCTCCCCCGCCCGTGTTGGTCTTTTTTCCCCCGGTGGGAATGCGTGGTGCGTGCCCGACAGGTACGGTTCGAAGCTAACACTTGGCGCCGCCAGGCGAGAACGGGAGGCGAGGTCCGCGGCTGAGGCAGCGAGGCCTCGCCGGCGGTGGAACCGGGGGGGGGGGGCGGGGGGCACCACGGGTGCTGCTGCTGGCACCGCGGTGGCGGCGACATCGGAGGGCGGCGAATCAGCAAGAGGTCGCGCGCAGCCAGCGAGAGGAGTTGAGACAGGAGACCGGGAAGCTGCTGCTTCAGTGGTCGGGGCGGCCGCGGCTGGTAGCGGGGGTGGCCGAGACAAAGAACCACCGACAACGGCGGCGGCGGCAAGGAATGCGGGCGGAAAAGGCAGAGGGGCTGCACGACCACCGACATCGAAGATCAAGCTTTTAGAACTGCAGCAGGAGGACCAGCAGCAGAAGCATGGGGGGCCCGCTCACGGGTCGGAGACTGGCCTGTCCAACCTGAAAGTCGGGCTGTCTCCTACTGGGGTTGGATCAGCAGACGGTAGCGGCGGCGGCAGCGGCGGGACCGACGAAGGGTTGAGCGGCGGACTTTCCTCCGACGTGAGAAAGAGAGCATCGCAAGAGGCGAGCCTGCAGTTCGTCCAGGAAAGCATTCAAGCCGCGGTCGTCAGTGCGCGGAAGCACTCGGTAGAGGGAACAGGCAGCCAGTAGTTCCGTTGGCATTGGTTACGGCCTTTGCTTCCTCCCGCGTCGTCAACAGCAGTTGTACCCGCAATATGGTAGCCCTTGCAACATCACACGCAGCTGATATATTGCGTGCAACAACAGGGGTAACGGTCGACCGCTACTGCCCATTTCTTCGGAGCGGCAGACGAAAGGTGATGTCAACAAAAGGTAGATGTTGGCAAAAGGAAAGTCAGAACCAGCGCTTGGAGTTATGTACCATCCTCTTGGCTCGCTGCGTCGGGGGGAGTCTCTGCTGTTTTTTTCTTGGTCGATCTTTTTCAGTTTAATGCTTGCTGCGTCTGTCTTGCCCATCTGTTGTCAGTGGGAAACGAGACCGAAAACGGCATATGAAGCGGTGGGCGGGTGTAGAAACGGAACATTTACTAGTTCCAACGCCCTCCTCCGTCGGTGGAAAAACGTGCTACTCCTTCACCGCAGGTTACAAGCCTTGTATTTAATACTAGCTATGCATATCAAGGTGTCATCCTGGTGAGCGCAATAGTTTTTGTGCAACTCATAATGCAGAACGGCCGCAAAAAATTGCGGGGGGTGTCGAGATGACTATAGATCAGGAGAGCGCATCCTACAGAGCACACATGCGTCGTTAAAAGTTGGCAGCGAGAGGTGCCGAAAATTTCTCCATGTCCAAAAAAACAACGAGGTAAGCAGCGCGCCGCCGTTGGGAGCCTTGTTGTGGCTAGAGGGAATCGTGAGAGAAATGCGTGGGTGGGGTCGGATATCGTACGAGGCGGGCGGCAAGCAAGGATGGGCGCGGTAAGAAAGATGCGGTCCGTCCATCAAGCCTTGTACACGGCGAGACTGCCGGGTCCAACACGCCATGGTCGGTACGTCGTCGTTCTGCACTGCAGCAAAAAAAAAGCCCCGAGATAAAAAAAATGTGTGAATTCCTGAGTTTGCGAGCAAAAACGGTGCGAGCTTGTACCCAAACCGGCTAAAGACCTTGTCTAGGTACACGCTTCTTACACCAGTCGTAGCGATAGTCTTGATGAAACGACACTCGTCGTCGTCTTCGTCAAGGAAGTCAGCCGCAGGGCGCATGTTTCCTTGACTGCTCTCTTCTCCAATGCCCTACCAAACGCGCGAGTGGGACCCCCCCCCCCGCCCGCCCGCCCGCCCGGAGCGCGGTCATCGACGACCAACATCAAACACACCGCTTTTGTCACGTCACACGCATAATAATCGCCGAACCAATACAAGGAAAATCGAACATGAACCCCGCTCCTTGCCTCTCATCGCGACCCATCCCACGGAGGCTGTATGTGCTCCGGTGGCCAGAGGCCACCACGGGTCACACGCACAAACCCAATTCTTGAGTTTTCGTGGGGAATCACCCTAGAAACACGTTGCAGAGACGCAATCGTGCCTGCCACGTAGATGCTCAACGCGCGCATCAGTGGTGTTGTTCCTAACCCGCCTTGTGCAGCAATAGTAGTACATGCTCCCCTGTAAGCTGCTGCGATGCCCGCCTTCTTTCGGGAGACGCGTGCAAAGTATCAACAAAAACACAACAAAAACAAGAGCAACACGAACGCGCGAAAGCCACTTTCCACCTTTAAACCCCTCCCCGTTCTATCGTCAGATTCCCCCTTTAAACTCCTGCCCAATTCTTACGATTCCCGCAACATAACAGAAAAAACACCGCCCCCCTCCAATTATTTTATCTCTTCGAACAACAGGAACGCAAAACCATCACCGTCGAAGCATTGCTGTTCCGTTTCCATTTTTCAATGCCCCGCCGCCTTTTCTGACCGCCGCCGCCGCCGACGCCGCCGCCACCTCCTCCGCCACCGCCGCCGCCGCCGCTACCGCAACTGCCGCCCCCTCCGTCGCCGAGGCACCGCCGCCCAGTGAAGGTGACACCACCGCCGCCGGTACAGCCGGTGCTACCGGTGCGGGTGCCGGTGCCGCAGGCGGAGGCGGGGGCGGAGGCGGCGCGGGGGCGGATTTCCGGCGCTTCCTGTCGATCTGTCCTTCGAGCCGGTGCCCCGCACAGTGCGTCGGTCTCTTCCCGGGGTAGCCGTACCCAGGGTGCTTGGTGCAACCCTGTCTTTTTTCAAATGCGCACACGTTCGTAGGAAGACAAACCGGCGCCGTGAGAGGTTGTTTTGATATTCGGAATAGTTGGGACGCGGGGGGGGGGGGGATAATATCTCTGTGCTACGCACAAAATGGGGCAAATGGTTTACAGCATGCGTGAAGTTGGTGCAAGGGACGGACTGTACCGCCACGAACATGAGCTTCGATCTTGTCTGTTTAGTGTTTCTAGGGCGAATCTGCGCTGTTTTTTCATAAACGGCCACACAACCAATACAGCAGTAGAGGTCCCCGTGTAGTGCCAGCATGTGCCCAGAAAGTTCGCTGGCACTGTACCGGACCAGCACTATTCAAAGTGTTGAGAATGACTTGTAGATTCAGCGCGTGCCCGCCGAAAACACGGGCGCTATACCGGGCACCGGCACTATTCAACCGGCACTAAATAGGAACCTCAACTGTGTACCGTAGACGACACAAGATAACACACCCACATAAGAAACCACACCCCCCACAGAATACGACACCCCGGTGATAATTGTGGGCGTTTCTGACAAAACATCGACACATACACCCGAGCTACATAAGTAACACACCCCTTGCGGATACATTCGCGGGGCCCCTCCTTTTATCACCGGGGTGATAACAGGATCTGCCCGGTGGGCATCGCACACACACGCAGCATCTGCGTGCGGGGAAACGCCCCGAAGGAGACCTCCAACAACATGAACGCGCAGGGAGAGCAGAATGCCGCCGCAAGTAGCTCCGCTTCTTCCACAACTGCTTCAACCGCAGCAGTACAAGCGCCACAGATCACGTCGTTCTTTCAACGCGAGCGAGCACACTTCTTCTACGCAAGTGCTCCTGCCACGGCTCGTCCTCCTGCTTCTGCTGATCTAACAGCAGCAGCAGCTGGCACAGCAACAGTCATCAATAAAACAGCCACCGCATCGCCTCACCAGCAGCAGCCACACCCCTTCAAGCGTGCGGCAGCAGCGGTTCAACTCTACAAGCAGTTTCATCACACACCCTCATTAGCACACCCCCGAAGACACCCTGTGGGTGTTCGGACGTGCCCCCTGGTGTCACACCCCCTTAGGGGCCCCTGCGAGCTGCACTTTATCACCCGGGCTAAATAAGATACCATACCTCCCACAGGATACCACACCCGGTGATAATATTTTTAAAAGCCGAAAATGATATCACCGGGGTGTGTTATCTTGTGTCGTCTATGGTATGCACTCCCACGTAGAAGGTGGACAGAACGTCAAGAACTCCAGTATGGGCGAAGAAACCAATCAATCACCTGCGGGTGCTGACAGCGCGCCTTGTGCGCCACGTCGACCATGTTGAGCTGCCGGTGCGCCGAGCAGAAGATTGCCTTCCTACCCGGGTGGTTGAAGCTCGGCCGCCGACTGCACCCCCCGTCATATTGGCAGGTTCGGGTGCCGACGGGCCGCTTCTTCCCCGAAGGCCGCGAGAGGCCCCACTGCAGCTCCTGCTCCACCGCCGCCACCGCCGCCGCCGCGTTCGCCGCCGCCGCCGCCCCCGCTGCGTTCCAACGAGCTTCGTTCTTCATCGCCGCCGCCGCCGCCGCCGCTGCTGCCGCCGCAGCAGCAGCCATAGCAGTTGTTGTTGTCGTTGCCCCGGCGCCCCGTTTCCCGAGAGTAATGCCACCGGCTGCGGAGTTCATCACGCTGCTGCTGTTGCTGGTGTTGAGTTCGCTATATTGGTGGCGTGAAGGTTGCTGCTGCTGCTGCTGCTGCTGCTGCTGTTGCTGCTGAAGGAGGCGCTGGTGCTGGAGAAGCTGCTGCTGCTGCTGCTGCTGCTGCTCCCGTAGATGTTGCTGAATACGCTGCTGCTCGTCCTGCTGCTGCTGCTGCTGCTGCTGCTGCTGTAGAAACAGCGACGACGGGTCGTCTTCTACATGAAGCTCCTCCTCAGGCGACATCGAGGCTCCAGTGGTCGTGTTGCTAATATCTTGGTGGCACAGGCTCTGCAGATCAGGCATCCCATGATCCTGTTGGATGTCGACGAATACCTCGTCCATGGACATGTTCCTCTCGGACAGCACCAAGTAGCGTCTGTCTGCGCTTGGCTTGGTACAATCCTGAGCGGATCTGGCGTGTGGGTGCTGTACCGTATGCTATGTACAAGCAAGTAGGAAGCAGCTTCCTGCGATTTCAACAGCCGGTCCGCAATCCTGTACCAGCAGACGAGAGTCCTCCCTCCCTCCTTCCCACCTCTTGCTGAACCAACCGACACCAGTGCCCTCTGTAGCTCAGCCTCTCGTGCTACCGATCGCGGTAGCGGCTCGTGCCTCTCTGCTGCGGTCACCGCCGCTGTGTCTGTTGTTGTGGGTGCCGATCAAAAATGCACTCCGCTTCGGGGGGTATTTTCCAAGGATTTCGAAGCGTAGAGGGGAGCGTGCTCCGGGGCAAAGGTAGAAGGGCAGCAAGGGGCCAAGCAAACAGGAGATCTCGAGAGAGTTCTTTCCCTCTGGTGCCAACCCCGTTGAGCACCTGGCTGTTAGCTAGCTGCTGCTGTGCTGGGCAAGTGAAGTGGACACGCAGCCGGGACAAGAGAGGCTCCGCGGATGCGCGAAAATCACGGATGGATACACCCGATCATTTTTTTTTTTTTCATGTACTGTTGTGTTATTCAGCTGATGTTTTTGACCCCGGTCGCCCCGGTGGTCTAGTTGATAGCCTCGTAACCTTCTAGAGGTCAGGTCAGGGGTTCGAATCCCGGCGTAGGCGAGCTTTTCTTGCAAAGTGATTTATTCTCTCGCTTCCGCTCCTGGCCAAGTGGATAGCGCTAGTTCGTGTGTACACAGAGGAGGGAAGAGAGTGCTGAACTCTTCTCGCATTGAAAATTGAAGGCACCAAAAGGCAAGGCTTGTTCGAACACGGCAACGTGCAGATCCTCCAATTTTTGCACACGAGCAGATTGACGTGGATCCCTGTCAGTTGAGCCACGCGGTTAAGTGCACAACACATACATACAGTTAACGGGCGCCGGTTGACGTGATATTTTCTTGTAACTGCGCGTATTCAGGGCATGCTATAACGTCAATATGGACGACACGGTGAACCCGGCGCCGAATACCGCTTGTCCAGGGGACCGCTTCATGTAAATGGACGGCCCGTCTGCCGTGGACGGGTCGTCGGGTGGCTACTTCGTGGCTGTCGCTCGGACCCTTTTGCTGGTTGTCGCTCGGGGCATGGCGGGTGTCCTACAAGAGCTGCATATAAGACGGTGTGACCTTGTGGCAGTCCTGGTTGTTGGCGCTCTGGCACTCCCGGGAGCGACTGCCCATTCATTCGTGCTTGCTCTTTTGGTCGTGGGCTACCCAGGTCTGTGGCCATTATTGGTGGTGGGCGTGTGCTGCCAAGGTCTTTGGTCATTGGTTCGGGTGGTTGCGTGCGAACACGGACCTGGTGGTCTCGGTCTCTGTCAGTTCGATGTGTTGTGGGCCGCTGGTGCGTCGTGAGATCTACCGCCGGAACATGCGGGTGATGGGTTAGGCAATATGTCGACACCTACCTCTTCACCCATACTATTATCCTGGCGCCTTGATCGATTTCCTAGTTTATTTCGATGATATTTGGGAGGAAGGGTCGCAGGACAGCGAAGGAAGCGATGATTCGCTCGACGGCATGGACGGGTTCGACCTCGACGGGGACTTTGTGGTGGACGACGACGACGTGTAGTTCATGTGCGTTCGTACCCGGCCGTTCTATTAATGCGGTTCGTGTCGTGGCTCGGGCTTTCGAGTCGATGGACTTTCCTGTAGGATGAGCTGTATGTGTGACGTGGTGTACAAGATATGTACTGACGAGGGATATGTACTGTGTACGTGTACACAGAACATATTCCTTCACAAAGCCCGTTCGTGTACACAGTACTATATATCCCTTCACAAAGCCCGTTCCGTGATATCGCCCCTCCCCAACAGACAAATTGGTTCATTGCATAAACACGTTGAGGACGCAGTTTATCTGTAATGCCCTTGTACCTTTTGTCCGTCCCGGAGCTTCATTTTCCCCTACAAAGTTCGTTCACCCCCCGGGGCATTGGCAAAGGCAAACTGAGGTTTTCGTTGGGTCTCTCTCTTGTGGCATTCAACCGGCGAACTTCAACTTTGTTTTATCTGTTTTGTTTTTTTCCCACAAAAACAGCTAACTCGAAGACTTCGTTCTCTCCCCGACGCAATATGTATCTCGTTCCAACGTCCTTGTCACAGCTGAACGGTGGAGTCCACGTCGTGACCCAGGGAGGGCTTTCTTAACGGGGTGCAGCCGTGTTTGGCTGTTCTACTGGTACAAGTTACCACGAATTGTTTCGACCTTGTACGCCTGCACCTTCACACAAACCATGTGCGGCGTGTGTGGTGTGTGTGTTTCATTGTTGGTGGGTTGAGGGACTAGGTCATGGACAGGTGTATGTCAATTTTTTAGGGGGGCGGGAGGTGGTGCTGTTTTTTTGGCAGCACTGGCGACGACGACGACGACTGCAAGATGGCACAATACAGAGTGGCCCAAGCTTGCACTAGTAACCTGAATTTTGGGAAATGCACCATCGAACAACGTAGATGATATTTTGCGTTGAAAACCAAGAGGAACTTCTACTTTGTCGACTGCCAGTCGCAAACGTATCGCGCTCAGCTTAGGTCTGGCCATCATGTGCACGCAGGCACACAAGGAACAACGGGGTGTCCTGCTGTGCCGTTGTTCTCCAGCACAACGCAATTTCAAACGTCGGGCGTCTCTCCGAGACATCATCACGGACCACCAAGCAAGACGTCAGCACGGGCAGGGGTATCGCTGGTAGTGGCCATGGGAGGCAAACACGCAGACATTTCCATTCAGGTTCAAGAGCATATACTTGTGACACTCGCTTACATTTGGGCTATTGCTATGCAACTTTCACACAAGCGCACCTACAATTCTAGAGAGCACCGTCAGGCAAGGAAAAGCAAATCGTAGGCTTGCGGCATTCTTCGCCAACCCGCCCTGTCTCCCATATAAACCACGCCTCAGTAGAGCTACATCCTCTTCCGCGGTACGTAGCGCGGGGGAGCATCACAACCCTGTCAGGCGCATTTTCCTTTAGCCACCGCCCTCTGGTTTTGGTGGGCTCCAGAAAAGTCAACCTCAGCTTGAAGGCTACTCCCATACGCCCGACCGGCATCGCCTGCTTCAAAATGGCGAAGGCGTGCTTGTAGGGTGGGCTCGTCACGACCCAGTCCGGACGCACCCTTTCCTTGACGTACGCCTTGACAAATGCGTCTGTGGCGGCGTCCAGGTGCGTATCTGCGACCAATCTGAGGGTAGGGAGGTACAAAAAAAGAAAAAAGCGCCGCCAACGGGTTAAGTAAAAATATGGACGTGAACACTGAACATTTGCCACTTTTGAATAGTGGCCAGTTTCATGGATGGGCACTTTTCAGCACTGCCGTATGTGTCTTTGAGCACAGCCTACCGACTTTACGCTAACACCTCGGATTCAGTGCTTGGTTGCACCGAAGCCGACCTGAGACACACAGATGCGTCGGGTTCATGTCGTTTGTTGCAACACGGAGACCGTGTGAACTCAGGACGGTGGAGACTGCGTCTTGGGCGGCACCACAGCAATCGAGTACCCTGCCTTCCAGTTCCACGTGTTCCAGAAGGGCTCGCACCTGAAAATCGCGAATGCAACGTGGTGGTAACTTCATCTGTTATTCTTACTACTGTAGATGGTAGGTGGTATCTGGCAGAGGGAGTGTGCGGGCAGCGGGAAAAAAAAATGAGCGGCGCTCTACAGCAGTACATGTACTTCTTCCGATGTCTTCGGATGGTAGGTGCTATCTGGCAGAGGGAGTGTGCGGGCAGCGGGAAAAAAAAATGAGCGGCGCTCTACAGCAGTACATATACTTCTTCCGATGTCTTCGGATGGTAGGTGGTATCTGGCAGAGGGAGTGTGCGGGCAGCGGGAAAAAAAATGAGCGGCGCTCTACAGCAGTACATATACTTCTTCCGATGTCTTCGGATGGTAGGTGGTTTTTGGGCAGAGGGAGTGTGCGGGCAGCGGAAAAAAAAATGAGCGGTGCTCTACAGCAGTACATATTCTTCTTCCGATGTCTTCGGGGGAGCGGTTGAGGCTCTTCTCACAACACGGACAGAACCTCAAAGAGAACGACGCACAACGGTATATTCCTCGTACTTACCATTGAGCTAACGTGAGAAACAGCAACTAAGGCTAACCGAACAACTGTCACTCAATAAGGAGCAGGGCGAGGGAGACATGTGATCAGAGATGGGTCGGGCACCGCCCGGTACCATGCCATTAACAAATGGCACATGGCGACGGTCGAGATCCCAGAAAAAAGGAGAGGCAGAACGCACACACCAAACTAGAAATAGGGTTGTTTCTACGTGTGGTGTCTTTGCGCGGTCTATAATTCGGAGACGACCTACCGTAAGGATGCGAGAGAATGCACGGCGGTGTTAGCACGGCGATGAGGTTGCGAACACCTACCTACCTCTCAGGCAAGCCCTCGACGTGATTTTTTCAAAACTACCCTTGTCGGCAGTGGTACCCTCCTGGTCGTGGAGAAATCACGCTATGATAAATGCGGACACCCCCGTGTCCTTACCGTACACTGCTGTAGACAGAGGTGGTGTATCTGCGGCATCATACCTGAGAGCCCGTCGAGGGGTACCGGCCCATCGGCGACCGCTGTCCAACCTCCATTTTGTGCAAAGGTCCTTTTTCTTCCCTCTGGCGTATCCACACGTACTTCTTGTACAAACCAAGTACGCAGTCCGTGCGGGAACAGATGCACTAACCCACCCGGAGAGGGTTCTGTTGAAGATCGCGATCATGACGCCAGCCTGACCCAACACTCGCAGACCACACCCAGCAGCGCCCATGTTTCCGAGTCCCCCACCTGTTACCACCTTGTCGAGCACCCGTCGCGGCTACCAGGACGGCCACACGCGAAGCACCGCCGAAGCTCCCCTTCTGCTGCTGCTTCTTTGCCGTGCACGCCTTTGCCGCACGAGGCGCGGAAACCACGGACCATGCTGCAGAAAACCGTTGAAAATGGCGGAATACAGCTGCTCGTCAAATCGTCGGTTTTGGTACCCACAGAGAGAGATCGACAATAATACTACAGCCGTAGAAAACACAACACCTCAGCTACACAACGCACCCTTTGAGAGCCGAAGATTCGATGCTGGGCACTAACCTGGGCTTGGTGCGGCTGCTGGACCGAGTTGCTCCGCGTATAGGAGCCCTGACGCGAGGCAGATTCGGTTCTTCGCACAGAAAGCTGCCAAACGCCCAAACCTTGCACCGACAGCTCTCCCACAAGTAGCACAACAGTATACCGAGGTTCAGTTCTGTCTGGTGCCCACGACGAGGCTCCTACGGCTCTGTGAACATGCAGCTTGCTGTGGCCTGCCCGGGGGGGGTTATGGGGGGGTCGCAACAACCGAGGGGGTACCATCTGCGAATGCCCGCCGTACTTTCTCAGCCGCCCTGGTCGTCCATACACACACCGGGCCTCGTGAATCGATTCACCTCGTTTCTTCTCCTATACCCTACAACAGTTCATCTTCTAGCGGATCGCTCTTTCTTCGACGCCACCCGGCTGGTGGCCATCCCGTGGTGGAAAAGGAAGTGTCCAAGACAAAAAAAAAAATACTAAACCCGATAACACTGCCAACGAATCCATCTCTCTACTGTATGTATATCTATCTATGATAGGAAAGAGTCTAAGATAGCTATTAGCAATGAAACCAAAGCGTCAGCGGAGGCTGCCTATATGTATTTCCACGATATATATTTTTTATTTCACATTACAGGGTAGGTAGGTGGGGGTCAGTGATGGTAATTGTCACGGTAGTGTTAAGGAGTGTGGCTGCTAGCTTAAATAGGGTACATCTTATTGTTGATAGGATGTGGGTCGGTCTCAGGAGGTATACCCTTCAGACACCTACCCTCTTAGGATTTTGTCTAGTCTGCGTACCCCCTGAGGTGAAGTTGGATCCCCACTTCACCTCAGACCCTTGCTGATCGTCTCTCAGCAATAACAAGCAACTTTCTCATCTCTACGTGATCGTGGACAAGCGTGTCAACGACAGAACCTACCTTCATCTATCTCTAGGAGCAAGCTACCACCCACGGCTTCCCCTCCTTTAAACTTGGCGTCAGCGGCAGGATACCGCGAGAGCCGGAGCCGGAGCCGGAGCACCGACCGCCAGCCACGTCACGCACCTTCGTCTCGGCGTGGTCGCAGCCGGAGCAGCGACCGCCGCGGGAGCAACACGCCTTCGCGTAGGCGTAGCCGCAGCCGGAGCCAGACGAGGAGCGGGGGCAACAGCAGGGCGACCAGCTCGGACAGCGGTCGAGGGGGCAAAGGGCGACGGAAGTCAGGTCGGGGTCGCAGGCAAGTGCAGTATGATCGGTGTGATTTTCGTAGTTCTGGGCTGTTGGGGGAACGTAAGACTGCCTCAGAAGATGGTTCACTCTGTTCTTCGCCACCGGTTTTGCTCCCCCCCCGCGGATGTAGGACCGCCGCCCGTGTCTACTTTGGCGTTCAAACTTGCCAACATGCAACTTCGTGAACATTCCGCCGCGATTAAAAGCCATGCCCCTACACACACCGTGGTAGATCAGCCCACATCTTCCTTGCTTTTGGACGAACGGGTTGGTTCACCACGCAATGCTGCATCACACGCCTCGACTTCGGCTTCCCGTACTGAAATGCTGTTGGAACAAGTGCTCACTCTCCTGCGCGCGCAAACGCCTGGCCAAGTTGTGGATGCTGCTGCCGACTCGAATGTACCACCTTCTGTGCCCTCGAACGCCCCTAGCATGCCACCTTCTGCCCCTCCCTTTTCGTCACGGGCGCATTTGGCACCATTGCAAGACCACGCTTCGAGTTCCTCGGGAGTTCGTTCAGGGTACGAGGTTCACGATGAGGCAGCTGCCAGGGCCACGGCAGTGTCATCGTCATCAGCGCCGGCCGCCCCAGTTCTGCCGCAACAGCCTTTGGTGGTGTCATCAGCGTCGACCGCCCCAGTTCTGCCGCAACAGCCTTTGGTGGTGTCATCAGCGTCGACCGCCCCAGTTCTGCTACAACAGCCTTTGGTGGTGCCCCCCCCCCTCCCGCGTACGTCTATCCTGATCGATCCTCGCCCGGCGACCGGCCACGTCATGGCGTCACCGGCCAACGCGACATCGCCGTTGCCTCAGGATGATGCTAGCTTGCCTTTGTCTTCCACGGGGGCGAGGACGAGGCAGGAGGCTTTGGACGCTGCGGACGCCGCTGCAGCGGAGGCCGACACCATCCGCATTCAAGACAAGATGGACAAGCTGAAGCCGGAACAACTTGATAGTGTCACACGCTTGCCCCTTGGTTCTGATCCTGATGAATTTGCTCGTTTCGCGTCTAGCTGCAAGGGCGTGGTCACCGAGATCCTCAACAAAAGCGACGTCAAACGCAAGCAGACTTTCGCTTCCTCCACCTGGGTCGCAGGATGGCTTCCGTTGTTGCGCAAACGTGTTCGTGCTGCTGTCGTTGAAGGTCAAACCACCAACCGTGCCACGCTGGAATTTCTTGATGCCACTTTCCAACAGGTAGAAAACCATCTGCGCAAGGAACCGGCCGGGCCCTCGACGTACGCGTTCTTTATCCAGAAATTGGCGGCCGCTTGGGACACTCAAGACAAGAGCTCGGGGATCGATCGCCTTCGTAGTTTTGGCGTGTCCACCGGCGAGACGTACGGAGAATACATTCGTCGCTATAAGGCTCTGGCCATGACTGTCATGGTTTCTCATCACGCGTTCAAGCCTTCGGATGCACAAGTGCAGATAGCTGTTCGAGACTCCATGTTGAAGCAGTTTCCCGTAGTGTCTGGACAGGTGTACAAGGATGAGCAGCTCTCCATGGAAGCCCCTTTTGGGCGACATGCTTCGTGTTTGGACGATATGTGGGATGTGTTGGACAAGCGGGCATTCGCGCACACGCCGGCGGTACATGGGGACGATTTTTTTTCGGTGTCTTCCACGAATGCTAGGAGTTCGTCTGCGGTTTCGCGCGCTGTAGCTTCTTCGGCGTTGCATTCGTCGGTGACCCCTTCGTGGAGCCGAGGTTCTTCGGCTGCGGTGATGAGTGTTGACCCTCTGCCTAATGATGATCGGGACCCTTTTCTGTTGCACTACAGCGACTGGCCGTTGCAAGGACACTTTCAAGAGGTGTACAATGTCGCTAGTGAGATGGCTCTAACCAAGAATGATCCGCCATTGTTCACCCCCTTGGTCTCAGCTGAAGACCGCCGCAACGCGCTTCGGCTGTACAAGGGCAAGTGCCTCAACTGCTTAGGCGAAGATCACTCCTTCAAATCCTGTACTCGTGGTTTCATTAACGCCACAGGCCTGCTTAACAATGACATCAAGCTCTGCATGGAAAAAGATCCCGCACTTTGGAGTCGGTGGAAAAAGCGCATGACCTCGTATAGACGCCCTACAGGACGCAACCCACCCCGTAATCACTCCTCCGGACGAGCCCGCCGCTCATTTGACACATCGGACATGAAACAGTCCTCACACACAGAATCCTCGTCGGAGACTTCCATTTCGGCTAAGAGGGGCTGGAAGGGTAAGAAATGACTTGCCGATGGCGGAGTTCAGCCGGTACTACCGTCAACAGCAACCACCGTGCACCCTTTTGGAGTCTCCCAAGATGTTCGTGTACAGCCTACTTCTTTGGATACTCCCGATGTCCCCAAATCACGTTTAGTTTCTCGG
The DNA here is from genome assembly GCA_000310025.1 of Ectocarpus siliculosus. Taxonomy (NCBI): domain Eukaryota; class Phaeophyceae; order Ectocarpales; family Ectocarpaceae; genus Ectocarpus; species Ectocarpus siliculosus. The sequence continues at coordinate 2,311,672 of FN649752.1, forward strand.
CCCGCCTCCTCATCGCCCGCCTCATCGTCTGCTGGTATTGGACATGACAAACCCACTCCGGCACAACCTTTGTGGTGTGGGCGACAGGGAGGTAAGACGTCGAGCGGTTCACCCCTGCTCACCTCGTCGTCTCGGGTTACAGAAGGAACAAGAACCTCGTCTACTACTGTTCGCCAAGACTCTTCTGGTGTTGTCAGCCGGGCCTCTTCTCGGATAGCACACGAGCCTTCTTCTACATTCGCCGGGGATCCTGTCGATTCTCCTTCTCTTTCGCAGCTTTCGTTGTCTTCGACCGTCCGCTGCCCCCGTGTGACAGCACCTGATACGAATGCGTCTTCCTCTGCTGCACACAACGTGCTGACTGCACCACTGCCATCGGGATCGGATGGTAGTGCCCACCATTCGGTGGAAGGTTCGGCTCCTTTGTCACGGGGGAGTAGTCCAGAGCGCCCTGCGTCCATTCACGCACATTCGTCTGCCGCAGGAAAGACTTCTCCTAACGAACGGGTCTCTCATAGCCGAATGGCCTCTGCTAACATTGACCTCGCCGGAGCCGCCGCTCGTAGGCCGCCCTCCGGATCATGGACCGGAACGACTTCGCCCGCTCCTCCCTCGCTTTCTGGGCCCTCCCCGTCGGAGATGAGGACCCGTCCGCTTGGCTCACCCCCGCCCGTGCCTGGTGCCCGCTCTTTGCCCCTCCGCCCTGCACCGGCTCCGCCGTTTGATGACAAATGCGAGTACGCTTCGGATGACGTCCTCCTCTTCTGGAAACCTCCGTCTGTGTTCTCGCAATGGACTCCCTCGGCTTTTGACGTACTGGGGGTACGTTATTCATGTGGTGAGCAATTTATGATGTCTGAAAAAGCGAAGTTGTTTGGGGATATGACGTCGTATGACAAAATCATGGCTGCAACCGATCCTAAGACACACAAGTACTTGGGTCGTAACGTACGTCCTTTTGACTATGCCGAATGGGAGCGTCGTCGAGAAGAGATCGTGCTTACGGGGTCGTATGCCAAATTCGCTCAGAACCACGACATGAAACAACATTTACTGGAGACGGGTACCCGCCTCCTTGCGGAAGCCAGCCCCTTTGATCGTGTTTGGGGTATCGGCATGTTTGCATGCTTTCCGGAGGCTAGCATTTCATCCAAGTGGGCGTCTAGCGGTAAAAACTTGTTGGGAAAAGCTTTGATGGAAGTTCGGCGCCTTTTGCGGGATCATCCCCTGTCTGGCGAAGCTCCCCCCGCCTCCACTTCCCCCACCCCCCCCATTTCGCAGCCTCTTCCCCATGGCCGTAGACGCATCCACGAGGTTGCTACCGCGGCCGGTTCGTCGTCACGGGAGGACCGGGGTGAAGACCCAGCCTGTCTCCATTTGGACGCTCCGGGGGACCATGCTCCTGGTGTTCATCTGGTGGCCTCGACCTCCGCTTGTGCAGACCAACCTCCTCTTCTGGAACACGGGCCCGATCTGGTCGGCGGCACGCTCCTGTTGGACTCGGACTCTTACACCACCCGGGTTCTGCTGCATGGAGGACCTACAGCCACTTCTCAACTGGCGCGAGTGGCGCTGCTGGACTCTGGATCTCCTGCGTCTTTTGTGTCTGACTCCGTGGTCACCGCCATGATAGCTGCTGGAGCCTTGACAGCTGGCAGCGTTCGTGTTTCGCCCTCTCGTCGTTGGGGTGGGTTTGGTGATGGACCCGCCCTTGTGACCACTCGGTCAGTTCGTCTCACCGTTAATTTTCTTCATGGAGCTCGAGCTACCGCTTCGTTGGCGGTCTGGGCCTGCGTTGTTCCAGATGCCGCCATGGGGCACGCCGTGCTTCTGGGTCGCGATAGCTGGATGCGGTTCAACTCTCGAGTGTTCACCACCCTCCCCCACCCTGGACCGGACGGCCGGGTTATGGGCGAGCTCACGCTCTCTCCACGTTTCACCGCTGGCGCGTGTGTTTACGCTACGCACGACGACGCTCCTGCCTCTTCGTTTCACCTCAAATATGCAGGGAGCTCGGGCATTTCCTTGGGGCCGGAGCCGGCCCTTGTTGAGGTGGACCTCGTCCGTTCTTCGGGCATGCCTGCGCTGATCGGCGAATATCTCGTATCGTTCCGACCTGAAGTGGGTGCACTTTCGTCCCCCGATGCATTTGTTTCCAATGGTCTTCAGCGTATTCCCCTTGCAGGTTGTGCCGAATTGGAGCCGGGCGACGTCATTGGCGTGTCTGCTGCACCGCTATTACGAGTACCGGTAGAAACCCTGAAGGCGGCTCCATCTTCGACTCCCACCGCCCCCCCGTCCTCTACATCACCGCATCGGGTCAACGCCGTTGGCCCCAAGTCCGGGACTCGCCGCTCTCCGGACCCAGCCTCCGCCCCGCCTCCTCCGAAGCCGCCTCCACAAGAACTGCTTGACCGCTTCTCCGAGGCCCAGCGCTCCAGTTTTCTGCGATTGTGGACTAGGCTGCCCGCACATATGCACGACATCGCTTTCGATCTACACAACCCGGGATGGACACCGGAGGCTATTGATCGTTTGGCCGACGCCCTTGTTGAGTATTCCGACGTGTTCTCTACTTCGAAAACCGATTTTGGTTCCTGCACCGTCATGCCATTCACTCTTTCTGTCCCCGCAGGGACGAAGCCCGTCGCATCACGCCCGTATCGTATTAACCCGTTAATGCAGAAGAAAGTGGATGCCGTCTTGGACCAGTATTTGGCGGCAGGGCTCATTCAGCATTCCACTTCTCCCTGGGCTTCTCCCCTGGTCGTCATCCCCAAGAAGGACGGATCGGTTCGCATCACCGTCAACTACAAACGACTCAACGCCCTGGTGGACTTGGATGGACAACCTCTCCCTCGGGTGGACGGTATCTTGGATTCTCTCTACACCGGGAAAGTGTTCTCCATCTTCGATCTCAATTCGGCCTTCCACCAGATCGTTTGTGACGAAGACACTGTCCCGCTCACCGCCTTTTGCACTCCCACGCAGTTGTTCGAATGGCTTCGGATGCCGCAAGGAGCCAACGCCAGCCCGTCTTGGTTCGTCAAGGTCATCAACAGAGTGGTGCACGGTCTGGAGCGTGTGCTTGCCTATCTGGATGATGTTATCTGTTTCGATGAGGAACCTCTGGGACACGTGCTCAACATGATCGAGTTTTTCAAACGGCTGCGCCAGTACAACCTCAAGCTGTCTCCAGGGAAGGCTCGTGTCGGCGCCACCCACGCCAATTTCCTCGGTCACACCATCTCCCCGGCTGGGGTTAGCCCTGATGGCGCCAAGGTTAGGGCGCTCACGCACATGCGGCCGCCGACGAATGTTAAGCAGCTTAGGAGCCTCCTCGGTGGTCTCAGCTACTACCGGAAATTCCTTCAGAATCTCGCCACCAAGGTGCGGCCTCTCAACTCTCTTCTCAAACAAGGCGTCCCCTTCAAGTACACCCCGGGCATGGTCAAGGTTGTCAAAACGTTGTTGAGCGAACTCGCGCGTCCCCCGATTTTGGTCTTCCCGGATTGGGCTGCGGTCGAGGACAACAGCCGTCCTCTCCGTTTGTGCTCCGACGCGTGCATTGACGGCTTTGGAGCCTCCCTGGAACAAGAACAACTCGATGGCTCGGTAAGACCCATTGTGTACATCAGCCGCGCTACTCTTCCGGCGGAGCGGAACTGGACTGTTCTGGATCTGGAAGCTGGTGGCATTGTTTGGGCCATTAAGCGCCTTCGGGGCTACTTGTGGTCAACCAAGTTCGTCATCTATTCAGATCACAAAGCCTTAGAGAGCATTGGAAAGGTTGGAGAACACAACGCCAGGGTACAACGATGGCTCGAATTCCTGTCCAACTTCACCTACACCCTGAAATATCGGAAAGGTTCGGCAAACGGCAACGCGGATTTCCTTTCGCGGCTGCCTTTACCAGCACAAGACACGGACACAACCGGCCCCGATTGCATTGATGGTGTCGATCACGCTGGTGTCTTCCTCATTCGGGCTTGTGGACTCAACTATCACTCGTCGTCTACGCCGGAGGTCGGTTTGGGTGGGCTCCGCCCTCCCTGCTCGGCGGGTGTCTTTTCACCCCCAGCGCTACAGCCATCTGATTTTGGGGATTTCCGCCGTCATCACCCGCGCCTGCTGGATGTTAGATCGGACTCCCCGATTGATTATCAAGATTCTCGGAGGTCTTCGGGAGTCTTCGTGGTCTCACATGTTTCCACGTCTCCGGTGCCTGTTTCCTGTTTGGCTCCGGCTACGTCCCGCGGAATGTCTCCGGCCGCGTCTTTGGCGAATAGATATGTGCACGTCCTGTCTTCGCTTCCGGAGCGGGGACCGCTCATTTCTTCACGAACTCGGGCCAAGACCACCGCTGCTTCTGGAGGCACCGTCACCGGTCCCACCTATTTCGGACGCCAGCCGCGGGCTACCATCGTCCCTCGGGCATCGTCCACTGCCCGTCGTCCTAGCAGGTCCCGCTCGACAAACAAGACCATCCGGACCGGCACGCGTCCCCTGCCGTCATCTGCGACGCCAACGTCGGCGTTTTCGTCGACTGCCTCTGCGCCACAGGGGCCTTCGCCGGCATCGGCGCGCGCTGCATCCTCGGTTTTGCCCTCTATCCAGGTTTCGCCTGGGACTTCGCCCCGCCCAATGCCTCCTCCTGAGGTGACACCGCGGTCTGCAACTTCACCACTCGTTGAGGCCCCTCGTTCTCCAGCCTTTTCCGTGGGATCGCTTGTCTCTGGGTTGGAGCCGACTGACTTGGACCCCTCACATTTGCGAGCTTGCGTTCAGAGCTTCGGCACTGTGGACTGGGCTAGGGAACAACAGCGGGAGAGCGAATGCGTGGTGGCTATGCGCTTTCTGTCTCGTGGCTCTCCCTCCCCCCCCCCTTCTGACTTGCTCACCCTTAGTGCCCCGCTCCGCTCCCCTCGGTTGGACGATGTCCTTGCGTTGGCGGCGAAAACCAGGCTGCACACGACCGATGAGAACGTCACCCTCCTCGTACATAAACCGGCGCCATCGCCGATCGGGCGCTCTGGCGGCAGGACCACTCGTCTACCGGATACTGGTGTGCCCCGTGTCTACGTGCCCATGCTGATGCGTCCGTGGGTCCTTCATGCCTGCCATACCGCCGCGTCCTTCCATCTTGGTGTTCATCGTACACAACGTCTGCTTGAGCGTTTCTACTGGTGGATTGGTCTGGATCGATCCGTACGCTGGTGGCTTCGCGCGTGTTTGGTGTGTCAAGCTCGCAAGACTTCGCGTCAAACCGCTCGGTGGCCCGTCATCGCTATGCCATTGCCACAGGGGCCTGGTACGGTCGTAGGCGTCGACTTCTTCGGCCCCCTGCCCGTGACTGCCAAGGGCAACTCCTACATTCTATTGTTCACAGACCGTTTCAGCCGGAGAGCCGACATGTTCGCGGTTACAGCGGCGGAATTTACGGCGAAAGGGACGGCTCACATCTTCGTCAACCAGTACATGACCAAGTGGGGATGTCCGACTACGTTATTGTCGGACAACGGACTGCATTTTTGCTCGAAGCTCTCCATGGCGATCTACGAGATGATGAAAATCAAGAAAGTCACCACCAGCTCCTACCACCCGCAAACCAACGGCGGCACGGAACGCGTCAATCACACGATGGCTCAGATGCTTGTGGTAGTCGTCAACGAACAGCAAAACGATTGGGACATACATCTCCCGCACGTTGAATTTGCCTACAACAATTCCGTGAACCAGTCGACTGGATTGGCGCCGAACGAGATCCATATCGGACGCATTCCGCGGCTTCCGCTTTCGGTCTTCGATCATCCAACGGTAGGTGGTCATCAAAGCTTAGCCCGTGACCAACTCGAGTACTGCAACTTGGCTGTCGATCGTCAGCGCCGGGCCTACGACCTGGTCCGTGAGTACAACGCCCTGAAGATCTCGCGAGTCGAACGCCGTAATTCATCCCTGCTGGACGCCATCCACAAGCTCCCGCAATTTACTGTTGGCGGGTGGGCTTGGGTCTACAACACGGCTGCTACAATTCGACAGGGTGTGCGGAACGACACGGATCACCAGGTGCTCAAGGCCAAATTCGCGCTTTCCTGGACGGGGCCTTACAAAGTTCTTGCGGTGGGTCCCGCGTCGGCCGACGCCACCCCAGATGGAAGCCCGTTGGCGCGTAAACTCCTCTACCTGGACCTGCCTTCTGATCTTTCCGGCCCAGCAGCTCGATGTCGCGTATCTGTCCTTCGTTGCAAGCCCTGTCGCAATCCGTACGAGAAGGACGACCTGCCCCAATCTCTACCCGCTGAGCTTTCGCGTTATGTCCTGCACTCTTTCGGCGATAAATGTCCACCGTTTCACGTCACCGCGGATGATGTGTCGGTGCCTGTCGGGCGCCTCGAGGTCGACTACATTTCGGGACACCAATTGGTGCGGGGCCGTAGCGGCGTTCTCGCTGTCCTGTACCAGACGCATTGGCTAGGCCTGACTACTCCTTCTTGGGAACGGGAGTCCGACCTCGATCAATTCCGTCGACACATCCTCTTGTACTGGTCTCGAGAGGTCTGCCAAAGCAAGCAGGGTAACCGCACGTATCGAGTGGCTCGGACACGCGCGGCACAACGGGAGCTCGCCCGGAATCGTGGCGAACGCTATTTGCCTCCTGGGGCTGACCTTGTGCTTCACGCGACTTGGCTCCGTCGATTCAGCATTTCGCCCCTTCCAGTAGGAGCGCGGCTGTGGTACAAGGCCCGCGACGGATTATGGTGGACAGGACGTATTGGTGCTCATCAGGACGGCTCGTACATCGTTCGATTTCTGGATGACCCGGGCCCCAGCGTTCTCCCTCTGCCTGCGCACCTCTACTCCACCGCCTTGGACGCCGTCTGTGGATCGTGGTGTTTAGAAAAACATCGCTCGCGCCCTTTGGGCGACGCCCGGGATCGCACTCCTCCCATTACTGACTCCTTACCGTCGGCTGTTCCCAATATCTCTTCCTAGCGTCGCCGTTTTAGGTTCGAGCTGGTCTATCTTGGATTTTGTTTGTTTGTTTGTTCGTTTGTTTGTTTGTTTTTTTTTCTTTTCCTTCTTGTTTTCTCCGAGTGGTTTGCCTCTGAACACTTGGAAAAAGAGTTCCCCAAGTTTCGTCGGTGTTATTTGCCTCTGAACACTTGGAAAAAGAGTTCCCCAAGTTTCGTCGGTGTTGTTTGCCTCTGAACACTTCAACAACGAGTTCCCCAAGTTTCGTCGGTATGCTCGCCTCTGGCCAGGCAAACCCCGAGTTTCTCGTGTTTCCCTTGGTTCGCCTTTCGCCAACTCATTTTTTTTTTTTTTTTAGCTCCACCGTATCGTCGAAGTGTCATCTAGGCTTGTTACTTCGGGCTTCCATCCCGTGGCGTCGTCTTCTCCCGTGGACATTCGTCGTCGTCCACACTTCGTTCCACTTCGTCTCCGTCATCGCTACCTGCCGGCGACGCCTTCATCATCGTCGAGCCCTTGAGTCGTTGTGTTGTTGTGTGTATCTCTGCGATTTTTCTGTGTTATCTGAGTCTTCCTGTGTTGTGCTTTGCCCGCGCGCCAGGGAAAGTTCGTCAGATCGCTTCTCAGACGTTGATCATTCATGCTTTGCATTCTTCATTTTCATCAGGTCTTGCCGTGGCCGCCTCTCTATACGGTTTGAGTTCTCTGACACTCTGGAAATTGTTGTCAGTGTGTTCGCCTGTCATTCATTTCTCCTGCTCTTCTTTGACGCTTTCCTAGATTGGTTGCGTTGATATCTTCCCCTTTACGTCGCGTCCAGTATCAAAGGCCGTATTCGTTCGGAAATTTTGCTTGGGTTTTGAGTTTTGTTGCAGCATTTTGGGGCTCTCTCGGGTAGTCGCCCTCATTCCTCCCATTGTTATACGCGCGGGTGCGCGTAAACGAGTGGTGTGTGGCGTTTAGGTTTTGACTTTATTTCTTTTGCCGTCGTCTGTTGCGGATAGCGTGCTGTGCAGCACTACATATTTTTCTTGGCCTTATCCCTTCATTGATAGGAGCGTTGTCATTGAGATGTCGATGGGTCGTCTCGTGGCCGTTCGCATCCATCTTTCGTCTCAATGATGGTGTGGGGGTTGATTCGGGATGTTTCTACAACTCACCCTCCTTTTTGGATGTTTTGTGAAGAGTCATATCTTCGATTCATGAGCATCAATCGTCAGCTAAAATCTTCGTTGTAGCTTTTAGGAGTTGAGCATTGATTTGAGTATAGAATCTGCATATATGATATTCAGGGTGGGCTAGTGTTAAGGAGTGTGGCTGCTAGCTTAAATAGGGTACATCTTATTGTTGATAGGATGTGGGTCGGTCTCAGGAGGTATACCCTTCAGACACCTACCCTCTTAGGATTTTGTCTAGTCTGCGTACCCCCTGAGGTGAAGTTGGATCCCCACTTCACCTCAGACCCTTGCTGATCGTCTCTCAGCAATAACAAGCAACTTTCTCATCTCTACGTGATCGTGGACAAGCGTGTCAACGACAGAACCTACCTTCATCTGTCTCTAGGAGCAAGCTACCACCCACGGCTTCCCCTCCTTTAAACTTGGTAAGCGAAGGTGTACCGATTCTGGTAAAAGTCAATCGACAGATACCCTGCGAATCGGGTCCTCCTTAACACTCTCCACCCACAGAATTTACCCTCAACTGGGAACCTCTTGTGGCCAGGACGGGTAATTCGATGGAAGTGTCACAAGGTTCTTTATAGGATCGATTCCAAGAGGTGTTCTCAGGACTGATACAAATTGTGTCCATGGGAAAATGTCCAAGTCAGGAGAAAAAACGTGCACCCAAGGAGATTCGAACCAGTATCCTGCTGACGCCATATGCGAAGGTGTACCGATTCTGGTAAAAGTCAATCGACAGATACCCTGCGAATCGGGTCCTCCTTAACAGTAGCATGAACGGGCGCTTAAATACTGAGAGGACTGTACTGAGATTCATTCCGTTTCACGATGGTTCGAGGAGGGCTATAGGGTATACCCCAGGGTGTACCTGAATCATTGGCGGAGCCCCTCTAGAGCTCCGCCTCAACACGTGTTTTGGGTGATCGCTCACTGTTAACACGGCCAATCTCGGAAGAGGAACTTCGACCCACCCGCTAAGAAGCAACCAGTCTGTGAGTCAAAGCATGAGAGGTAGATCTGGATAATAATAGATCTTGCCTAGACCCCCCTTGCTAATCCCACCTTGATTAGACCCACAGGGCTAGACCCAGTGGGATTGTATCCCTTTGCTATTTAGCTCCCAACTTGAATCCAATGGTGGTGAGATACTGTACCATGAAACTGACCATGAAAAGGATGAAACTAATTGAACCCTAGCCAGTGCTTGTTACGCTGACACACGATGAGTGAGCTACCCTAAGCGATAGCGTTATAACGACTGTGACATGCATGGTGGAGGAGGAGTATGTATGTATGTGACATGGTGGAGGACGTAGAGATAACTTTACTTTTGTTTACACGCAGGGGCGTTTACTTTTGGCTCAGTTGCTGCTTGCTTCAACTGACGATCTCTTTTAGAGAGGTTGTTTAAAGGAGGTGAAGCCGTGGGCGGTAGCTTGCTCCTAGAGATAGATGAAGGTAGGTTCTGTCGTTGACACGCTTGTCCACGACCACGTTGAGATGGGAAAGTTGCTTGTTATTACTGAGAGACGATCAGCAAGGGTCTGAGGTGAAGTGGGGATCCAACTTCAGGTGAAGTGGGGATCCAACTTCACCTCAGGGGGTACACAGACTAGACAAATTCTAAGAGGGTAGGCGTCTGAAGGATATACCTCCTGGGACCGACCCACATCCTATCAACAATAAGATGTACCCTATTCAAGCTAGCAGCCGCACTCCTTAACAGTTGGATTCGCTCATAATCGTGTAGAACTCAATCGCTACCACCTCGGATACATGACTTAAACAGACCTAGTTTTCGATGAAATGGGCCCCTCATAGGGGTATCGAAGACACTGGTGAGTTTGAACCCTGTGCATGGTATCGCTCCCCGTGGGGGGGGGATTATGATCCTTCAGAACGTAACACAGCGGACACGCGAATCTACAACCAAATGCATGCACGAAAAATCTTTTTTGACTCCCACTCTAAAACCAAGATGATGGATTTTTTTTTAGAGCTGGCACCGCCTTTTATTCCAGTCAGTGTAAAACTACTCACCGGGTGTACGTCAGAAAATAACACAAGATTGTATGTCTCATGCACGCACCACGACTACCAGTGCTTGTCCTGGACGGAGGGAGGTATCACAGGTTTGCTGCTGAGGATGGCAACAAGGTCTGGCATCAGATGACATGTGTGCTGATGGGGACCACACCAGATGATATGGACTGCTGTACACGCACTTTCCTCACAAAATGCTAATGCACCGCATATTGAGCTCTGGACACAACGTTTTTCGGGGCCATCGCACCATACACACATGCTCTTCACCTAGTACGACCGGCAGAGGCTTTCATCCATCCATATGACTGAGAGTTCCTGTAGGCAATCTGCTCTATACCCGTGCTGTTGTGCCAGTTGGTTGTCATCACCTCTTGATTGATGCTCTACCACAGCGGTTCGTAGATTTCGTACATTTTTTTTTACCCCGTCCTTTTCCGCTCTCTCCGCATACTGAGCGTGGACACGCCACCAACCCACTGTTGATGTCATTGGCAGTGCTACGTTTTCCCTATTTTCTTGTGGGTTGGAGTGTGTTCCAAACCAATTTACAGGGTGCTGGTTTTGAGGCACGTGACACGATGCGGTGCGAGGGTTGGCAAGGTTGTGCTAGTGTTTATCAAATCTCCGCACACGCATGCATGCAATTCTCCGCTGTACCTCTCCGAAACCGTCATGCGGCAGCCGTTTCATTCGCCCTTGCCACAGCTGATGTCCAGATGCAGCAGCAGTCTTTGAAGTGCCTCACCCACAATTACAGAATATCTTTGGCATGTGACTATGATTCGCTTGGAGAGCTATGCTACATCTGGCAGATATGGCCATGCTGCTGATGGGTACTTTCCTCAATTATGCAAAAACAGCATTGACGCGACGGTCATCGTTCAACCATACATGGGGAATCATATGCTGACACACACCGTCTGGAAATGGATCGATCATAATAATAAATAGTGGAATGCTAAATGATTATGTAGCTTAATTTCCATTGTGCTTGTTGTGTGTACAGTACAGTAGTGTCCAGAGGAAAAAGCGGCACTATACCGGGCACCGGCAGTATTCAGAATAGTGCCTCAGTAGTGCCGGTACGGCACTTGAGGCTTCGAATATCCCTCAGTAGTGCCGGACCGGCACTACTGAGTAGGTGTTGATTTCATGGTGCAGCGCTCAAGCTTTGCGGGGCCAACAGAGTACGATGTGGATCGTGGATCGAATATGTGTATTATTAGTGGACGTCTAAGTCCTCGTTGCCCTCCTCCGATGTTGCCAGATAAAAAAGACAACAGAGAACCACGACAGGGAGCGCACCGGACGAAAAATAAACGACCGTTACATACTCTACCACAGCTGTTCTCCCCGCCCTCGCAACGTAGCAGCAACTCTTTCATGTCTGCCTGGTGCACCCCCTTGGATGTCGCAAGAAAGAATCAAAACAACCCCCAAGAACACAAGCACGACAGGAAGCGCACCGCACGGAAAATAAATGGCCATTACACACTCTACCACAGTTGTTCTCCCCGCCCTCGCGACGTAGCAGCAACTCTTGGATGTGACAAGAAGAAACAAAAACAAAGAAAAGCACGACAGGAAGCGCACCGGAAGAAAAGCAAACAACCATTGCTACAACAGCTGTACCCCAACCTTACTCCGTAGCAGCAACAAATTCTCTCATGTCTGCATGCCGCAATTGCCGTGGAGCCGCCCGCCACATCCTCCCTGGCAGACGTGGCCATGAGGGTCTTGCGGCGTTCTGTCCTGTTGAAGGCACAGTTCACCTTCCGCACAAGGCATGGTGCGCCTCTGCGTAGAGCTCTTATGGTCTGCAGCAGCTGGTGTACACTCTTTTCGGTGTGGCGTCTGTCCTCTGGTGTGTCGTGGTGTGTGTGTGTGTGTTTTTATTATTAGCATCGACCGCGCTAACCGGCTGACCAATGAAAAGACGTCAGTGCCAGCGGGTACAAATCAAGGTCCCTGGAAGGGGGCCAAAATTCGAAAAATGCGCAATGCGCTAAATAAATGCGAATGAATGCTAATACGACTCTCTCTACATATATATAATATATATATATTTCATGTAGACATACATCTCAGCTACACAAATGCCCTCGCCCGAACCTAGGAAGCCACTGATGATGCAAAGAGCGGAGGACAGCAAAAAAAGGGTTAATTTAAGCCCAGCCGAAGCCAGGATATCGTGGTATGTATGTATGCTTCATCTCCCAATTTGATATTCATTCGCACACTCCCAAGATCCAACAGTCATCGTGTCAGCAGCTAGATGACTCGAACAAAATAGCAACACATACATACACTGCCATAGCTCCACACATGTGTGTGTTTGTTTTGTTCTCCCATAATGAATGGCATTATTGTTTCTGTCGTCTGCCCCACTGGCCCACATCCTCCACTACGACTAGCTGGACCCCCTTCTGCGGTACATGCCTATGATTGTTTTTATCGCGAGAGGGTTCAGTACTCCCATCCTCGTCAACAGTGAAGTTGATGCACCAAGGCATCATTTACTAACGAATTCAGAAATTGCTTCCAATTCTTTCAGGAACGAAAGTAAGAAAAAAAAACAAATCGTCGGGGCTCGGACCCATGACCTTAAACTTAGAAGGTTAACGTGGATACTACCAACTAGACCACCGGGGCGACCGGTAGTGTGTGTGTGTGTGTCTACAGCAGGTAGTGAACCGGCACTATTGGGGGGCACAGCGGCGCCCAACCGGCACTATAACGGGCCATCCCTCAATAGTGCCGGTCCGGCACTATTGAGGGCGCTGTCTGTGCCCAGAAATTTAACCGGCACTATACCGGGCACCGGCACTATAGAGGGCCCACTACTGTATATGGTATAGGAAGAGAGGAAAAGATACTTGTGTAGTGATAAAGGTACCTCATGTACTGCAGCGCTACGATAAATATTGATAGTTGTGTCTTTCTACCACTCGACGGCTGTCTGTGGCATATCTTCCCCATGCATCGGAGCCAATTACCCGTGTTGCATCGACAACAGTGACGTGGTCGTCAGTTAAGGCTGCTGCTGCTCATCGTTGGGGTGTTTTTCGCATATACTAGGCATCCATCGGAAGACATGTCTTTCATGAACTCTTTGGAAAATATTACGCCAATGTCCGAACAGGAGATGGACCGATCGTGGTTACAGCACCGTAGTGTGTTGTGTAGCACATTCTAGACAGACAGGTCGACTGCTACTGCTGCATAATCGAGTGAGTGGTAAGAGCTAAAATTCGACTGTCATTAACCAGGAGGACGCTAAAAAGTATAATATTACTGCTGTGTCGTTACACTGGGTGTTGCACTACGATCTTCTATGACTTGTCTCGGCCACAGGTGGCATATTTTTCCACCAACAACGCGGTATCTTCAACCGTGTCTTTTGATGCCATTTCAAC
>FN649752.1:2325386-2338775 GCA_000310025.1 Ectocarpus siliculosus
GAAGATGCTAGCATCTTCTGATGAGGGGGGGAACACAGCGAACACGGATGATGATGATGAAGACAGACGGATTTTATTGACTGCTCTTAAGGGAGGGCGGAAATACTTTGCTACTCGTGCGACAGACATTGCTATTGACGGTCCCGTAGCTCCCACGAGGTCACGCAAGTATGAGTATAGCGACCCCAGGGACAGGCAGCCTCGGAAGAAACAAAGGACTCGGTCGGTGTCGTGGGCTTCACATGCCTATCAAGTATACTTCGACGAGAGGGATGCCGCCCGTGTGGTTGGGGATGCTCTGCGGGGCCGGTGAAAGGAGCACCTATGAACAGTACGGTGTCCTAGTAAGCAGTAAGCCTGTAGTCTTCAGCGTGGATGTCAAAGAAAAAAAAAATGAGACACGTTGGACTGGACTGTGTGGGAATGTTGTATAGTGTCCACAAAGTTGAGGGATGGGTTTATATTGTTTTTGAGGATGCCGTGCTTATCACACTCATGAACGCCAATGTATCATACACATAAACCGCCTATGGCATATTGCTGGTATGTATTTGAGGAAGTTAATGGAATAACGTACGTGCACGATGTTGGCCGATACATTTTGTAGGATGGTGGAAGTCGTTGGTCATGTTGTTGGTTGCAACGTTCATTTTTTTTTATGTATATAGTACAACGAATGAATATGCCAAATGCATGGTTGTTCATGTGTGGGTCATGTTGTTGGTTGCAACGTTCATTTTTTTTATTATGTGCATAATGCAACGAATGAATACGCCAAATGCATGGTTGTTCATGTGTGGGTCATGTTGTTGGTTGCAACGTTCATTTATTTATGTGTATAATACAACGAATGAATACGCGAAATGCATGGTTGTTCATGTGGGGGTCATGTTGTTGGTTGCAACGTTCATTTTTTTTTTTAATACAACGAATGAATAAGCCAAATGCATGGTTGTTCATGTGTGGGTCATGTTGTTGGTTGCAACGTTCATTTTTTTTTATGTATATAATACAACGAATGCATAAGCCAAATATTTGTTTCGGCACCGCAGACGTTCATCTCTAATTTTACGATATTGACTGACAAAGACTGTATTATGGAGATCGTGAACACAGGTCTATCACTCCTTCTCAACGTCTGAAGGTTGTGATACCAACACCCGCGATACTGCGGAGTGATGATTTGTGATTACTGTTCACTTCTCAATGGCACAGACAACATGAACAACCAGCAGCAGTATCCGCAGGGAGGGCCGCCCCCTCCGCCGCTTAGGAGACCGCCTCCTCAGCAACTCCACCAGCAGGGAGGGCCGCCCCTTCCACTGCCGGGAGGGCCGCCCCCTCCGCCGCCTGGAGGACCGCCTCCTCAGCAACCTCAACAGCAGGGAGGACAGCTTCCTCTACCGCCTGGAGGACCGCCTCCTCAGCAACCTCAACAGCAGGGAGGACCGCCTCCTCCGCCGCCTGGAGGACCGCCTCCTCAGCAATCTCATCAACAGGGAGGACCGCCCCCTCCGCCGCCTGGAGGACCGCCTCCTCAGCCGCCTGGGGGACTACTGCCTCAACAACCCCAACAGCAGGGAGGACTGCCTCCTTTGCCGCAGGGAGGACCGCCTCCTCCACCGGGAGGACCTCCGCCTTCGCAACTCCAACAGCAAGGAGGGTAGTTTCCTCAGAATGATGGAGGACAACCACCTCAACATCTTCATCAGCCAGGAGAGCCACTTCTGCCGACACCTCCGCAACAGGGAGGACCATCCCCTCATCAGGGCGGATTTCCAGCACACTACCCACAGGCGGGAGGACCTCTTCAGCACCAAGGAGGCTTCCACCATTCATGGGGCGTTCCTCATCAGCTGGCACCGTCCCACGGACAGTTTTCGTCCCATGCGAACGTTGACGGAGGACGTCCCCACATGCCCTGTAGCGGGGGAGGCTTCCCGTCGCAGGGAGGGTTTCATCAACAACCTCAGCCATTCCCCAACCACGGAGGGGGGGGACAGCCGCATTCTGGGGGTCCAGGTCATGGCTTCTCGCCTCTACAACATGGAGGAGGGGGAGGTGTGGGGTCTGCGCCTCACGGATACGGATACAACGGAGGATACTATGGACCGTCACCCTTCTCCTCGGTGTATGCGGTCAACATGGCGGACCCTAAACAGCGTCGCCAAGTGTGGGAAGGTATCAAGAAACGCATCGTCCAAGGTACGGGAGAAGGAGGTTTTGAAGGACCCCCGTTGCAGATCAACACGAAGGACACACCCATTTTGAAGGCTCGACATGATCCGCTGGTCTTCCAAGACGTCGTCACAAAGGCGTACGCCATGGAGTCCGGTGCGGTAGCGAAGTTTCCGCCTGATCGCATGGCTACTCATCCAGCTTCGGGACATCAGGTGGTTCATCCCGAGCCCGATGATTTCACTCCGGCGCGAGTGGAAATTCTTCTTGGGTTGCTGCCACAGGAAATGGCAGTCGTCACAGAGTACCATGCATCACGGGGCCGAGAAATGCTAGTCCACGATGTGAGGGGTGCAAAACGGTATGTACCTCAACATGAGGTGACGGCACTGGATCTCCTGAGGCTCATGACAGAAGAAGAAGCACGGAAACATTCTACGCGTTGTGCAGCCATCGCAGCATTCAACGGTACAATGTTGGGACTCAAGGAGTCGTGGTTGGCGGCGCAAGTGCGAATGGTGCAGTATCTCCGAGCCTCAAACCTTGACCCGGAGGCCCCGTACGCCACAGAAGAAGGTTACTTCTGGCAACTACTCTCTATGCGTGATCTTCAGATCTTGGAGGAGAAAGCGTTGCAGTTGTACTTTCCTCAATGGGGAGACAGGATGCCACGCGAGGCTCAATTGCTCACGATCAGAGAACGCTACCGACAGCAGCTCGACAACATGCCAACCATCCGACATGAGCTGGGCTCGCCTTACATGGCCAGAAGGGGAGCACTCACCAAGGAGATATTCACAAAGTTCTCCAACACCTTAGCCCACGATGCAGGCCGTTACAAAACACCGACGTCTCAGGCATCGGCTAAGATGAATGCATTGGCATCCAACAAACTACCTTTGCAAACCCGTCAATACCCGGCGACATGGAAGGTCGAGGCTAATCAGTCGGCCTTGTGCATGGTGGACGAACCTACGGCTAAGGCTAATCTCCATGAAGAGGAGCACATCACGGCCATGGAAGACCACTCGGCAGGATCGAGGCAACGAGGCAACCAGGGAGGCTACAAAAGAGAGGGAGACGGACGGGAGACCCAACAGGCATTCAAACGTCACAAGGACCACACTGATCCGAGCGACTTCTCAACGTCAACAGTCCCGCACTTTCTCTCCGGGAGGGACCCCAGACAAGGAAAACAGAAAGAGCGCAGGACCTTCCGGAGAAACCTCCCCGAGGATGCACCGAAGCGAGAGGACCCCGCAGAGAACATTAAGAGGTATATCATGCGCTCAAAGACTTGCTTCTTCCACGCCAGAGGAGCATCTTGTCCTCACATGGCTGAACAATTCTTTTGCAACTACAGTCATGAAAAAGTACCCTTTGGAATCTACCCCTACAAGGAGAGGGTCTCAGCAAAAGTACATCTCGCTATGATCACTTTGGAACAACTCTCGCGTGAGGACGAGGAGACAAGGGGTGATGTGAGGGAGGCGCTGCCAGAGGAGATGGACTTTGAAGACGAGGAGGGAGAGCACTCATCGTCCCACTGAGGGTGCGCCCTAGGAGCAAGACTCCTGGGGAACACACAGGATAGGCATCCAACGCGGGAGTCCTGCGACAGCGCCCTGGACAATGAAGTTGCCGTTGTGACTCCCACAAGCAAGACAGTTCCGCCACCTCGAGGGTCCCAGCAAGCATGGGTCAAAGCGAATCTATGGAATAAACAAACAAGACAAAAGACTCAGGCAGTGGAGGTGCTGGTGGACTCGGGTACGGGAGGAGGCAATTACGCATCTTGGAAGTTCATTCAAGGAGTGGAAAAAAACAGTATGGAGGAAAGAACATGGTGTCAACGAAGGGAAGGGGCCGACTACGAGCAGCTAATCCGAGTGACAGTGGAGTAGCTCCGATGACCATTCGAGGGACATGTGTGCTGTTCTTAGTCTTTCCCTTGATTGATGAGATTTTCGGTGTGAGAGTGAGAGTCGTGGAGGGACTTCCTGTAGGTCTCATTCTAGGCACTGCGTTCATGCGTCAATACAACAGCAAACTAGACTTTGGAGGCTCGGGGTCTGGGTGGTTTCGACCATCACCCACATCTGATTGAACACCACTGCTGCCATACATGGAGCCTTCGAGAGTGAAAGCTAAGACACTACGTGGACTACATAGGAGACCAAACGAGGAGAACGAACCAACTCGAGCGTTCTACACGGTGGAAGATCAAGCAGAGGAAGACGTTCGACCATCACCGCCGTCTGGCAATGGAGGCTCTGGAAATAGGGTCAACAGCGTGGGAGGATGATGGGACGTTGACATGGCCCATCTATGTTGACCAAGAAATCAACGTACCTGGCAGCGTGAGTGTCGAGGTGGATGCACGTGTAAAAGGTCCAATACGGTTTACCAAAACTCTGGTGTTGGTTTTTCCGGTGGCACCTTTTGATATGGAAAAGGGAGGAGTACTTGGTGTCGCGAAAGGTGTATAGTGGTGGGACCCGAGTGTCAGGATGAAGATCAAAGTGGTTAACAAAGCAACCTCTTTCGAGACCATTACTGAGTCAACCCTAGTCGCGCGGGCGATAGCGGTTAACTGTAGTGATGTCGAAAGAATGCTACTCCTGAAAGAACCACTGCCGGGGAAAGCGACCCCCGAGTTAATGGGCACACGACAGACCTTGGAACAGAGCCAGAGGCACGAGGAGCAATCGGTGGACGTAAGCACGGCCACGACAGGCCAGACGAGCCCGGCGACGCGAGCGAGACTGGTAGCATTGCTCTACAAGTTTAGGAGTATTTTCCCGAAGAACACGAAGGTCGTCAAGATTAAACATGGACGGAAGGTGGGACTGCCACTCATAGACGAAAACGTCACCCCAATCGCCTGCAAAGCTCAGAGGTGGAGTCCTCCTATGGCTGACATCTTGATGAAACAGCTCAATCAGGGACTGGCAGCGGGAACCTTCAGGCTATCCACCTCTTCGTGGTGCTCACGGAGTGTGCCTGTACCTAAATCCGACGGCACATACCGCATCTGTATAGACTACAGAGATCTCAACAAGCCCATCAAGAAGGATAGTGGTGGACTTGGCGACATTACGGGCATGCTCGATCGGATGAAAGGGAGTAAGTTCTTCTCATCTCTCGACTTGGCACAGGCATATCATCAACTGGAACTTGAGGAGACGGACAAACATAAGACGGCCTTTAGGGACCCCACGGGACGTCTACTCGAGTCAAATCGATGCGCCTTTGGTATTACCACAATCCCCGCCGTCTTCTCAGCCACGTTGGGTGATGATCTGCGAGAGTTATTGGGCAAGGGCTTGGAGAAATGGTTGGATGACATCGCACTCCACACAAAGACGTTGGAAGAACACTTCGTACTGCTGGAGAAGGTCCTCACTATCCTAAAACGAAAAGGGTACACAGGTCACTTTCGTGAAAAGCGAAATTCTATTGCCAGAGCTCGAGTTCTTAGGGGTCATGGTCGGAAGGAATGGAATCGACCAGCACCATCGAAGGTAACAGCCGTGCAAGAAATGGAAATGCCGTCGACGGTGGGAGAGTTGAGGTCCTTCCTTGGACTAGCCAACTATTTGAGGGGATTCGTACCCAACTTTAGCGCCATCGCCGCTCCACTATCGGAGATCCTGCGGAACAAGGAATTTAGTTCTACACGAGCCCGTAACAAACGAGTCGTCATGGAGCCTTCACAAATTGAGGCGTATATGAAACTCGTGGAGAAACTGACCACATACCCAGTGCTGGTACTACCTAATTTGCTGGAACCCTTCACGCTACATACGGATGCCAGCTTGATCGCGGCAGGGTCAGTCCTGACACAGCAGGTGGAGAACAGAGAGGCTCCGGTTGGATACGCCAATAAGAGGTTGTGCAGGTCAGAGGAAAAACTGTCGTCAAACGATCGGGAGGTTCTGGGAGTGTTGTATGCACTAGACCATTTCAAGATTTACCTTCAGCACCGTCAGTTCACTCTCATCACGGACTGTGCGGCCCTGATGTGGCTCTTCACTAGCCAAAATCTATCGTCAAAGATGCACCGTTGGGCGTTAAAGATGATGGCGTATGATATGGTCTTGAAGTGGAGAAGGGGAACAGACCATGTCGTTCCAGACGCTCTCTCTAGACTCCGGCAGAAAGGCTCTGGCGAACCCGATGTCGACCCCACATTACCGGGTGATGGAGCTGGCGAAGTAAGGGGGAGCGGGCCGGCAGGACCAGTGTTGGAAGGGGTTCCTCTCCAAAGGATGGCACAATCACAACTTGCGGAAGAAGAGGAGAGAAGTGACTCACAACCGGAGTTAGTCATGCTCAACAAGGAAGACATCAAACTCGATGGAATTTGCTTAGCTGACCTGGGGCCAACAGAGGTCGATGACAGAGAAGTGGAGAATCTCAGTGTGTTCTATGAATTGCGGGTCAAACCTGATGCGTCGACACCGAGGGACGAGGAGTACGTAGCGGCGTATCAACAAGCACAAGGTCTCTTTACACTAAGACAGCCGAGGGTGGCTGTTCTCGGTCGAGGGGCAGGTGGAGCATTACAAGCCGTTGAGGGTATGCTGGACGTAACATGTGTGATTGACTCTGATTGGAAGACCATGGAATGCATCAGAGTCAACGGAGGAGCCGGTAATGCAACATTGATTCGTCAGCCTTTAGAGTCCGACACACGCCACAAATCCTCGAGTATAAACCCGAAATCCTCATTGGCAATGCGTGCGCCATTGAGGATGGTCCAGACGAAGGAGCGAGGACAGGGCGAAATGCAGACAACATTGTGCAGATTTTCGTGTCGTCCCCCATCCAGATCCTGGTAATGGAGAGTCCAGTAGGCTTTGCAGGGTCAGAGAGATGGAAGAACATTCTTCACCCAGAACTGCACCTGGCGGGCTGTGAAACGGCAACAGCGTCTTTGTCAGCGACAGCAGTCGGGATACCCACAACAAAACGGAGAGTGTTTGTGGTAGCAGTCAAGAAGAGCGGGGATCCCAATTTGACAGCTAAACTATCTCAGTGGAAGAAGAATGTGGAGAGAACCGCACCGTCGACACCCACGGTCGGTGCCTTTTTGAGAAGACAGGGATGCTTCTTCTTGAAACGGGGACGTCAGAACAAGGAGATATTCTCGTTTGAGGAACCGGTGGTGACGGTTACAAGGGAACACATCATGGGCCGTAAACCCCTGTAAACAGCTTTTACGGCACACCCCAACGACGCAGGGTCGTTGCAGGAAGCGCAAGAGCTATCGTGGGAAGATTACGTGAAGCTAACCACCAACCGGGACAACTACGAGGTACCACCAACTCTGAGAAGATGCGATGTAGCTCGAGTGATGCAAGAGCACACATTAGCGCCAATGCTGAGAGAAGTTCTGAATCTCCAACAACTGAAAGGAAGGCCGAAGCGGCTAATGGATGGTAAAAAGAACGGAGAGACAGATCACACCAAACAGGTAGACGACGATCTGCTCATCGACTTGGCCAGCTTGTATCAGGAAGATGCGGCGGTGACGGTGGTGACTAGGGGAGTTACCGTCGACCGTCACGTCGACCGCACACGTTTTAAGGTGACCCCGGCGGAGACTCGGAGTGCGGCTCGACGAGCTCGACGGCCGACACTCACTCCATCCACCATAGCGAAGCCGACGACCTCTTCAGAGAAGGAGACCGTGGTGCAAACACCAGAGAGACGATCAGTGTCGACAGAGAGCTCTTCTACAACTCCATCGAGGTACGACCCAGAAACATCGCAACCACGGTTGGAACGGCCAGACAACGACATTCCCCTCTGTCGAGGGCATTCCGAACAGTTGGAACAAATGGAGCGTGTCTTGCGCGACGGTGCCCAACTAAAAAGGACCCAACAGGAAGACTTGAGGTTGAAACCCATCCGGGACAATTTGGAGAACGGCGAAGGAGAGCAAGCTGATTATATCCTGGACGATCAAGGTCTACTTTGGTTTGCGCCGAGAGGGGCGGCACATGTTGTAGCCCTACCTCGCAAGCTGGTGTCTGCAGTACTGGCCCTGGCACATGGCACCTTTGGACATCCGGGGATAGCTCGCACTACTATCATTGTGGCGGACAAGTACCACTGGCCATCGCTGAAGAAAGATGTGCGAGACTACGTGTTATCATGTCGATGCCGTATGAGAAAAAGACAGTGGATCAAACAAATTCACATGTTACCGGCACGATTCTTGCGTCCATGGGAAGTCTTGGAGATGGACATTCTTGACATGAAGTTGACATCGAACAAGGGCAACAGGTACTTGCTGGTGATAGTGGATCGAGCAACCAAGTTCCTCTTCGCTTTCCCGCTTCCCACGAAGGAAACTTTGGGAGTCAGCAAGAAATTGTTGGAGCTCATCTTCACCTTCGGACTACCCATATCAGTGCGCTGTGATCCGGGGGCAGAAAACACCTCGGCGATCATGGAACACCTGTGCCGGTGGCTCAAAATATCCCTCGACTTTGGACCGACCAACCATCCTAGAGGACAGGGAACTGTCGAGAGGATGGGAGCGGTGCTGCAAGAGATGCTGTCGGAGCTCTGCCAGGCATGGCCAAACAGGTGGGATGAGTAGGTGGCAGTGGTTGCTTGGGCCCATCGTACGACTCCGGATGGGAGCCTTCCAAACAAAGAGTCAGCATACCAATTGCTCTTTGGACGGGCGCCAAGGACATCGTTTGATCACATGTCGCCATCACTAGACAACTCGGGCCCAGCATTGCCGTTGGAAAGGACGGTGGAGGAAACGAGAAGGAAGACTGTGGAAGTGATGCAAGTGCTAAAAGTGAGACAGGAAAATCGGAATAGACACCGCGAACTCCAGAACGCGAGGATCAAACGTGCATCACCAGGCACCAAGGCTAAGGTGGGCGACAAGGTATTGGTCAAGGAAAGCGCCAGTACACTCTACCGGGATGGCGTCCACCCTAAACTTGCCCATGACCACTTCACAGGACCGTGGCAAGTCGTGCACGTCGTGCGAGAGGGGTTGAGCTTTACTGTAAGACTGCATGGACATCAAATCCGCCAGAGGACGGTGGCAGCCACGGACTTCCAGCCGTTTCATTCTCGCCCACAAGCCATCAGACATCCATTCGAAGATGAGTTTGGTCATTTTGTATGGTCGCCGGATTTAGGATTAGCTGAAGACTCCGTCGCGCGGCACCTCTGTATACTTCGGTGAATAGACGGGTGGTCCATGGCGCTGGAGGAATAGCGTCCGCATGGGCATGGGAGTACAGAGGAAAGTATCAGGATGGCACCACTTCTCCGTGGATCACCGAAGACACTGCCAGGGGCAGTTTCTCGCCTCTGCAACTTGATGTTTTTCATGCCCTGTGGGAAGACTTTCACGGGGTGAATATCGCACCACGACCCCTGGGACCGCCGTCGCGAGGAGAACGCGAAGAAGCAACGGGGACCGAAGCTCTCGCGGAATTTCCCTGTGGAACCATGGTTGGACCGGAGCTCATGGATCAAGAGAACAACATTGTGCTCAGCAGAGGGAAGGTCTGCGATTTCTATGATCCGTATTGGAGAGTGGAGTTCAGCGGCGGAGATTGGGAAGAGCTCAATCGCAGGGAGCCAAGGCGTGGAATGGATCTTGCCACCAGACTCCCACCGCTGACCGCTCAAGAATCGTGAAGTCGTACACTGCCAGCCATCTTCCGTCCTCCATGCGGGAAGCTGGGGGTGTGTGTGACGGCAGTGTTACGAATGAGGAGTTCCAAGATCGTCTTCTACAGTGGAAGATCGTCCTCAACAGCGTCGGTCAAGATGCAAGATCGTCGTCATAGTTGTCGGTCTGTGGAGACTGTTTGTGGAAGAACGTCTTCAACAGTGGAAGATCACCTTCTTCAGTGGACGATCGCCTTCTTCAGTTCAAGATCGTCATCGTCAAGGAGTCCGGTATACGGCGGCCAAAGTACTAACGGCCGTCATTCGGGGTCGATGATTTCAGCAATGTAACATCGACGTCGAACACACCGGCATCCGTCCTCTTGAGGTTCAAATCCATTTTTTGTGGTTTAACCTGGGGAGGGCGGCATCCTCCCTTTTCAGATCTATATTCCCGGCGTGGTATGATCTGAGGAGGGAGAAGCGCACGTTCTGCCACCTCCTTAGCATTTTGTGTTTTTCAACACATGTATGCTGGGAGGGTGTCACGGTAGCATGAACGGGCGCTAAATACTGAGATTCATTCCGTTTCACGATGGTTCGAGGAGGGCTAGGGTATACCCCAGGGTGTACCTGAATCATTGGCGGAGCCCCTCTAGAGCTCCGCCTCAACACGTGTTTTGGGTGATCGCTCACTACTGTTAACACGGCCAATCTCGGAAGAGGAACTTTGACCCACCCGCTAAGAAGCAACCAGTCTGTGAGTCAAAGCATGAGAGGTGGATCTGGATAGATCTTGCCTAGACCCCCCTTGCTAATCCCACCTTGATTAGACCCACAGGGCTAGACCCACCGGGATTGATCCCTTTGCTAGCTCCCAACTTGAATCCAATGGTGAGATACTGTACCATGAAACTGACCATGAAAAGGATGAAACCAATTGAACCCTAGCCAGTGCTTGTTACGCTAACACATGAGTGAGCTACCCTAAGCGATAGCGTTATAACAACTGTGACATAATGATGGTGTGTTTTGTAATCACGTCTTAGCATTCTAAGACCCATGTTTATGGTCGCCAAATCTTTGAAAAAACACTTCAAATGTTGTCAAACATTTGCGCGCGAATATCTGCCAGAGGAACATTTGAGTACCGTTTTTATGGGCAAAAAAACCTTTATCGTGTGGTTTTCTCGAAATGCATCGCACGTGCGGCGGGAATCGTGGTCTACTGCTACCAAACGATTTGTGACAGACAAACCACAAATTCGTCATGGAAACTGAATGTAACGAGCTCGCAAAGGGCTCCCCACAACCCTTGATGCACTGAGCTGATGCTGTGCCCGCCAACATGTGGCGATAGCGCTCCGTGCGTGCGAGAAAAAATGTTCTCGGTGTCAAAAAGAGACCAAAACGTGCGTCAGCGCTTCCCAACGGCAAAAAGTCCGCCGCTTGAGAGGACATGTGAGTACAAAACTATCCAGCTCTCGTCCTCTAGACCATCGATTCATGTTTTGTCTTCTTGGGTGTCTTCTCCATCAACGACTCTCATCCGGTTGTGCGTGGGTTAGCAGTGGCCGCGCTCAGCCAGCAGGGAGGCACATCGTTGTGCGCGCAACGTTGTGGACACAACTTTTTTTTCGGTCTATTTTTTCACTTGAATATAGAGGGCTTGTTCCTCCGTCCCAAAAAAGACTTTTTCAACACATGGAGTTCACAGCGACGCGCCTCCCTGCCTGTTGAGTACGTCCACTGCTGAACCACGCACACCCGGATGAGAGCCGTTGATGGAGAAGACACCCAAGAAAACAAAACATGAATCGATGGTCTAGAGGACGAGAGCTGGATAGTTTTGTGCTCACCTCTCCTCTCAAGCAGCCGACTTTTTGCCGTTCGGAGACACAAACCACGCTTTCTCCGTGCCCTCCAAACCACCCCTGTCTGTTTGTTTTTTTGTGCACGCTTGACGAGCTCCCGCCATGTATCAGCCGGCAAAACATTGACACGGTGACTCTAGGGTTGCCCGGATCCCTCTATGAGCTTGCTACGTTGAGTGTGCGCTGCGCAGTGGTTGGTGTTTAGGACGGAAGGGGCGGTCGGCTACTAATCTCGCCGCTCTTGGGAAACATTTTCGCGACCTGCCCCATTTCAAAATGTTTGAGAATATTTTATCAAACGAGCGACTTTTGCCCCATTTCAAAATGTTTGAGAATATTTTGCCGAAGATTTTCTCCCATAAACAGTGAAACAAAATCTTTGTCCGCAAATGTTTGAAAATAGATGGTTTCGTGGTGTCATATTAAGAAAAATAAAAATATATAAACATTTTCGCAAAGATTTGGCGACCATAAACATGGGTCTAATAATACAGTAGGTGTTTTTCTTTTCACTGTTCAGTCGTCTTCAGAGCGAGTATTATTCATAGTAACGTGTACAGTTGTACTTGATGTCTGGTAGAGCGTGTCCATGTGGTGCACCGTATGTATGACAATGGTGACATACTTCCGGCCCTTCAAGAATAGTTGCATGATCCACTATACATGGGTCTACTTTGCATTCTAGAGATAGGTGTTAGGTGTATGTAGTAGGCGTGTTTTTTCAATCGTCTTCAGGGTGGTGGTAGTTGTCTGGCCATCGAGCGTGCCCATGTGGTGCACCGTGTTCGACATCGTGACGTTTGGTTATTTACTCACGTCTGCGAGGAGGTCGAATGTAACAATGCCCCCGTGTGCTCATCAGGCGTCTTCTTCGTGTCTACCTAACGTGGATTATTAGTACCCGCTGAAAACGTAAATCTTCAGACATGCACCGCGACGATAACCTCGTCGAGTTGCTGTCGTCACAATAGCTGAAAACGATTCTATTTGGATTGGAACCGGCTATGCTATGATCACCCAAGACTGAAAACAGCAGTACAACATGTACCATAGTACGAACCTTCCTGTCGAAGGGCGATGCATTCAAAACCACCCTCTCTCGACCAACCGATTTGTGCGTGTTCCGCACCCGAAAAACCAGAGACCCCAAAAACACCCGGGGCGAAACTTCGGGTGGATGCACCAAGCACCAGGAAAGCTCACCCGCGCTTCCGACGGCACTCAAGGAAGGGTGGGGGGGTGTACTCATAGTCGTGCATGCCGTAGTCAATACACCATTGACCTCGCATCCCTTCAAAGCCGGGACGGGGCACGCACCGGGTTGTCACCGGACCAGGCTCTCACATCACCAAGCGCGAAGCGCCGTGAGGTATTCGGCGAGTCGCATGGATGGTGCGCTACATCCTGCTACATTGTAAGGGTGTTCGGCATCAGGCAGGGGGGGGGGGTGTACTCATAGTCGTGCATGCCGTAGTCGTTTGACCATTGACCTCGCATCCCTACAAAGCCGGGACGGAGCACGCCGGGTTCTCACCGGACCAGGCTCTCACATCACCAAGCGCGAAGCGCCGTGAGGTATTTGGCGAGTCGCATGAAGGGTGAGCTGCATCCTGCTAAGGGTGTTCGGCATCTTGTGCTTACTTCCTTGCGTACGGATGACAGCTACGTATGACTTAATTTA